>JAZHYW010038650.1:0-12786 GCA_037355805.1 Ixodes ricinus | reverse complement strand
TTCAGCCATTTGTATGCACCCATTTGTATGCAGCAGAATTCATATCCTGTTTTATATTAACAAGTTTCATTAGGCGCAAATGTTTTGTGTTGAATCTGATGTCCAAATGTACTTCCAAAACCACCTTGTTTTCAGTGACAAACAGCCAAAAAAAGGCAGAAAGGAGCAAACTTCATACAACTTCAGATCAAGTATTCCAGCTAACACAGCGATGTGACCGGTCCAAGTCATTTTGGATCAGCAATGAGAACTTGCGTAGCACAAGCATAGCCATTATTTGCATTTATTCCACTGCAATACAATGCCTGTCCAACTAAACAACAAATCATTTTGGCTTTTGCACTCCTGTGTATCCACTCGTTAATGCATTCACGCAGATGTTTTCATCCCTCAAACATCAAACACTCAACTAGTTGTTTACTTGGACTCAAAAGCACCAGTCAAAGCAACCAGAACGTTGTAACCAGCTGTGTTGTTAAAAGACGCTGCATGATGAACATCTGTGAATGGTGATTTTAGGTACAGAATCAAAGTTAAACAAAATCCAAATAATTTTGAGTACCAAATTGGATGCTTTGTTAAAGTTGTTATAGGTCGCAATAAAACTATTTTTTTTAAGTTAGGGATCAAAGATTTTGATTTCATTATGCAGATCATTGGCCTTATACAATCAACTTTTCATGCTTCTAATTACAAAAAGATACAATTAATAGTTATAGTGTCTCATGGGACAGACGATTTTAAGCATTTCAAAAATATTGCCCAGCACCAGAGATTCAGCTTAGACCGGGCCATAGCGGTTTCATAATTTGACATCCTACGAGTCAGTTTAAACAAAACGAATGTCGAAAATAAACAGGCTGGAGATGCTTTGTCCCTTATCAGAAACCTGACCTGCTTTTCTAACCCCCCCCCCCTCTTCTTTCCCACTAGGGTTCAGCGTAAGAAACGTTTGCCATTAAATTTTTTTTTTTTTTGTCAGTCAGATGCACCTCGAGAACTGAGCTTCCCTAGGTCAATATGGCCGAAAAATGAATACACCAGTTTGTCCAGAGCGCAGGTTTCGGTCCCTGAGGCGGTTATTGAAGTTTTCGTTTAAATATCCTACAAGTGAGAAAAGGATTACTCATCTTGTCAACATGCATTCAGGATAACAGATCACTATTTCTGGTAAGGTCAAAAGTAAATCTACACATGTCCTCGTGCTGGTCAATATTTTATATTCACAGTTAGACCATACTATTTGTGCTTATAAAGAGAGGACGTGTGGTAATTGTATAACAGTGCAATCCACAATGCCGTAGATTTGGTGCGACCGGACACCGCATGGTCGCGGCCAGGTGGTCGCGGCACTTTTCTGTGGCATCTGCAAATGTAGGGAAACAAGCGAAGGCTTTACTGCGCCACGTCCAGGAGATTCGCTTCCTTCCCTACATTTTCAGAAGCCACAGAAAAGTGCAGTGACCGTGTGGTGTCCAGTCGTACCACATCCACGGCATAATGACTTGCACTGTTAAACAAAAACCACCCATCCTCTTTTTATAAGCACAAATAGTATGGCCTAAACCTGAATATTCAATACTGACTAGGACGAGGACATTTGTAGATTGACTTTTGTTCTCACTCAGAAATATTATGTTATCTTGAATGCTTGTTGACAACATGAGCAATCCTTTTCTCAATTGTGGTATACTTGAACGGAAACTTAATTGTCCGCCTCAGGAACCGGACTTCTCCACTGTAAACACACTGGTGTTTCCATTTTTTTTTAGACGTCGGGATTTAGGGAATTTTAGTTTTCCGGGTACATCTGAATCGATAGAAGCTTTAACCGCAAACGTTTCTCAGACTGAACCCTAGCTGCGTAGGACTGCAGTTTAAACCAACTAACAATAACAGGAAAAAAAGGAAGAAAAAGATTTTTACAGCATTATCGAAGAAACCAGGTTGGAACAAGTTTAGAATTTATAAATAAACCAATTTTTTTAGATCTTTTTTTTTTTTTGCATAACAAGTTACATCACAGAGTGCCAACCACATAACGGGATTGAATGGTTTGTGCTACATGTGCCAAAAACTAGACGGTTACTAGAAAACTACCTACCTGTTGAATCCGTACCTGCAAATATCACGAAGTTTATCAAAAATGTCGAAATCATTGCGAGGCGCTCGTATCTTACCGCCGTAATTTTTTGTCTTTGACGTGCTTATAACCTACAAGCAAACAACAATATGACCTGCATAGTTTACGTAATAAATAATAACAACTTATGAAAAGAAGGATGACACGACGACTGCACTTCTGTAGTATCAAACCTTGTGCTGAGGATAAAAAAAATACGTCAAACAACGTGCAGAAAAAAGTACAACATGGTTGTTTATATTTAGCGAAATATATATGTATATTTATTTTTCTGTACAAAATTAAACTTTCTCTGCAGTTTTATTTGCACTACAAAATATGAACATGTGACAAATTTCTAGGATTGTAATAAAGACGTTTGTACGACCATTCTTGGTCAACATAGGCATGACTATGACCAGTGGCGTCACGAGGGTCAGCGGCACCCGGGGCGGCAGCCCGCCGCGACACCCCTCCCCCCCCCCCCCAGCGTGGCCCTCCGCGACTCCCCCCCCCCCCCCCCCCCGCGTGGCCCGCCGCGACTCCTTCCCCCCCCCCCCCCCGTGGCCCGTCGCGACACCCCCGAGCCCTGCACCCGGGGCGGTCCGCCCCCCCCCCCCCCGCCCCCTCCCCTTGTCACGCCACTGCTATGACAGACAGAATGGCGTATCGAAAGAAACTGTTTGAAGCCACTGCATCCCGAAGTAATTCGCGTCTAATCTAAACATTCATAGCTGGGAATCTGTAAATAAACAAGGTTGCATAAAATTGAAAGAATAAAACACGGAGGACAAGCACGGGACAACCACTTTCTTTCATTTAGCAACGACGCCATCACCGAACACGGAATCTGTAGCTTCCAAAACTCATCCAGAGTCTCACTTTCCGGCTTCCTCGAGCTTCTGCAACTCTACCTAAAATCAACAATGATCGAGCACGAAGGAAAAATCTGGATACAGAAATCCGGGGTGTGTATAGGGTCTTGCCTTGCACCCATATTAAGTGAAATCTACCTGTCTTATGTCGATAGAACCATACAGGTAAAGCTCAAGAACATCAGCCCGGAATGCACCGTAGTCCGCTACGTTGATGACTACTTGATTATTCACCCTGTAGCCAATAAGGTCGAGGTAATCGTGGCCTCGTACGAAAGCGCAGGAGGCAAACTAAAATTTAAAAAGGAAGATCCATCCTCGGAAGGGCTACAATTTCTAGACCTGCGATTGAAGAAAATCATCGAAGGCGTTTGCTTGGCGTTCAGTCAGCGTTCAGAAAAGCCGGTGTTATCTTTTGAGAGTGCTCATTCAAAGACGGTTAAGATAGGTATCATCAAGACGTTAATCGCATCAGCTAAAACGAAATCCTGTCAACATTCGGAAACAGATAGCATAAAGAGCCAAACTCAACGACTCCTGAGTTCCGGATATCCGGTGGAACGCCTCGTGTCCGTTTTCCACCAGCTTATTAACCCAAAAGCAACCACAAAAACGCCTTTCAGTCGAAGGATAACCAGCATACCATACATTCATAATGCTTCCCATCGTATCCGATCCATTGCTTCACGCTATGACACGAAAGTTGTCTTTTCCAGTAGATTCAAATTGGCAAGCATGTGCAACATGATCAACCTACAAGAAGCTAAGCCGACTTGCGAAAAAAAGCACGCCACGCTTTTCCGGGCCTGCTGCACAGAAAAAGTTTACTCCATCCCCTCAAATGCGGAGCCGAGTACACAGGACAGACCGGCCGATGCATCAATGACCGCTTAAGAGAGCACCAAAACGAAGCTACTTCAAGAACCGACAACCCCATTCATCCGATCGCGGTTCACGCGAACGAATGCATTGGATGCGCGCCTTACTTCGCAGGAACCAAGACAAAAGGGGGACACCGCAATCGCCACGGACGTGAAATCATCGAATCCTTTCTCATCCAGAATGCAGAAAACAACGTTTCATCGGCCTCAGTAACCTTATCAAGACTGGAATTAGAATTCATCAGGCCTCAACTTCAAAAATATCGCAACTCCCCGTAAATACACACCATCATGGTACGGTTCTGCCCGTGTCATCTCCCATCTCCAGGTTTCCTTCCCTTTATCACCCTTTTCATCTCCCGGTTTTCCTCTCCGTCCCCCATATCACCCCTTCCATCTCCCAGTTAGCCTTCCCCCTTATCACCCTGTCTTGGTCGGGGTCTGGTTCTGGGTGCAATGTCTCTGCCCAAAATAAACCTCGTTGCTAAATGGAAGAAAGTGGTTGTCCTGAGCTTGTCCTCCGTGTTTTATTCTTTCAATTTTATGTATTCTTGTTCAACCCGCTCGTCTTTACCAGTCAAACAAGGCTGGAAGTTAGAATACCGAATGAACAAAGTTCAAATTCGTAATTAAACCAGATGTCTTTTTCTTGAGATCACATTGTCTGTTTGCATATCAATTAGGTTACATCACAAGGTGCTGAAACGGGATACGGTGGTCTGTGCTACATGTGCCAAAAACTAGACGTTTACAAGATAACGCCCCATTTTTTGAATCAGTACCTACAATTCTCATGAAATCTATAAAGAAAATCGCGAAATTATTGCGAGGTGGTTGTATCTCACCGCCATAACTTTTTTCCCCAAAGCCAGAATCACATAGCTTCTAGAGGGTGTTAAAAAAAAATTACACGGTTTTTTAATCCGCAAAACTAGGCATCGCCGAACGCTCATTCTCCGCCCAAAAGTAGCGCTAGCAGGTCACAACCAGATGCCAAAGTTTCAGCCCGATCCGATACATTATTCAAAAGTTATAAGTGATTTTATGAAAATTTACAATGGAAAAATGGCGGCCGACGGAGTTTTCGAATACATGGGGCTTTATGGCACCAGAAACCGAAAACGGGCAAAAATGGGCTCCATTTTCCCATTGAAGTTTTCAGAAAATCACATATAACTTTTGATTAAGGTATCGGATCGGGCTGAAACGTTGGCATCTGGTTGTGACCTCTAGTGCTACCTTTAGGCAGAGAATGAGCGTTCGGCAATGCCTAATTTATTTTCGCGGTAAAAAAAAAAAAATGTAATTTTTTTTTTTTTGTGACACCCTGTACATTATACAAAAGATAGCCTGAAAACAGATTCGCAACGCGAGTCACCACGAGATCTGAGCTTCGAATGCCGCGTGGCAACGAGTTCAAGGAGACACTTGGCACGCGGCATTCGAACCACGGATATCGTGGTGACTGATATCTGCAGACTGTCTTTCGTATGATGTATAAGCAGTGTGACCCCGGCTTAAAGGTACTTCTAGTAGAAGCAAACACCAGCAATATGACCCGCATAAATTGCGTAATAAATAATAAAAATATTAAAAGAAGGACAACACGGACTGCACTATATAGTATCAAACCTCGTGCTCAGGCTCAAAAAGCTACGTCAAACAACGTGCGAAGATAATTAAAAAGAAGTACAGCATGATATATTTTTATTTAGAGAAATCCAAATGTTTTTATGTACGGAGCTATTTTTTTCTAGAGTTTATACGCGCTACAGATTGCAGTCAAATATATCAAAAGGCGCGCTTGTAGCGCTAGCCGCTACATGTCCAGATGAATATCTCAAATTAAATAAGCATCACAACTTGTCTATCTACTTCCCCAGAGCAGCTGTTCACCGTTCTACCACAAGACACACAAAATCTGTAAGTAGAAGCTGCAGTAACTCGACGTAACACGACTTTTCTTTGACTCGTCTCCTTGCGCCATGCTGAAACCACTGAAACGGCGAATTCGATGCCTGGGTTGAGAGCGCCTCCCTGCGGAGAGACGCCGCCTCCTTCTCTTTTTCCGATTACGCCCTCTCCGCACGAATGGGACGGCCGGAGAAGCGTTCGCACGCTTCGGGATCTCGGAGGCTATGTTCAAAGAGTATGGTGGAACGCCATCTAGACGCTTCGCTTCGAAACGTACGTATTCCATAGAATACACTGCAGGCTCCATAGCAGCCGTCCGGCGCGTCGAACGACAGGAAGCTAAAGTCCCTCGATGTTTGTATATCGAGGGACGTGACGGGAGGCAAGCCGTGGTGAGTGGGGGTGTACTGCTAGTTTCGCCTGAGCTAAAAATAACGTTGGGTGGCACCATAGCCTCCTCTATACTCACAAAGCCTGGCAGTTCGACGACGGAGCCATAGAGTGCCCGGTCGAAGATTTAAAGCGCGAGGATCTGGTAGCAGAGAGCATCTATGGCTCTGGGGGAACCTGGACTTCAGCGCACAGCTTTTGCAGCGGCGAGGACCCGAAACACACTTCTTCGCTCGGGAGAAGTGTGTTTCGGCGTCTCGCCGCAGCGGGGCGCCAGTCACGTGGCTCTCCTCTCATCCGTTGTCTGCCGCTCCACCTTTCCATTTCGGCGGCCGCTTCTCGTGGCGATCTGCCAGGCTTTGTCAGTTCATAGGAGACTATGGTGGCACTGATGTCGGCGTGGCGCAGACGCTTTATTCACGCGGATCCGGTTTCTGCTCACGCGCAGCACCCGCGCCTGATGTGGGCGAACGCGGCTTTGCTTGTAAGCGGTGTCTTTCGCCTTTAGTCACTGTAGCCTAACAGACGCAGGGTGTGGTCATTATGAATGATCAGTCCTCCTTTGCTTCCTGATTGGTTCTTGGGCATTCCTATTGTCCGATGCTGCAATCTGATTGGCTGCTGAGGGATAATGAGATGCTCGGAGCTTGCCACGCCCTGCGTTCCTTAAGTTGTCGGTGACTATCGTTCGAACCGATTCCGCGTCTTCACTGTTGGAGCCGTTTTTCTCTCTTTTGGTTTCTTGTTTGTCGTTGATAAAACGTAAATTTACTTTTAGAGCGCAGCTCGTAGGCGCCCGTTTCCGGCTTCAGCGGCGTCGCCGTCGGCGTAACCGCTCGAGGTCACGTAGGACCCCAGGTCACGGTCGATGACGATGCCGATGACGTCATCAGTGACGTCACTGATGACGTCATCGTCATCATCACCGATGACGTCATCAGCGACGTCACTGATGAAGTCATCGGCATCCGCATCGTCATCGTCATCATCATTGATGACGTCATCAGTGACGTCACGTGACTCCCCCTAAGGCCATGCGACCCCCCCCCCGAGGTCACTGGCCTCCGCCGTACCCTCCCCTCCTCCTCCTCTAGAGCTGCGCTCTAATTCGGTGTTACAGGGAGTTGTAAACGGCTTTCACTTTTTCTAGACAGCGTCAATGCAAACAGATACACATTTAGCTTGTCCGTGACTTCATTCGCGGCCATGGCGGTATTCCATGTGCAACGAGCGTTCGGTTCATCGTGCTAGTTTCACGCCGCAGAAGTCGTATACACGTGTGCGGCGAGCAAGTCGTCTGCTTCTGCGCAGGAGTTGCGGTGACGTCAGAATGACGCCGAGCTCTGATTGGCCTGACTGAAAGAGATAGTGGGTATATCTCAATGTTAAATGCTTTAAGGTCTATCCCCCATTTTTTTTTTTCAACCAGCCAATAAGAGTTTGACGTCGTTCTGACGTCGCCGCCACTCCTGCGCACGAAGCAGACGACTTGCTCTCCGTATAGTTCCACATGGAAACCGGCACATAGAAACAACCGGCAGTAATATCCTCAGCAATGGTGACACTTGCAAGCTATGTATAGGCGCGCAGCTTCTTTGCAGTTGTTTTACTTGCAAACATACGCCTAAATAGAGAAATAAAAAAATAAGTGAAAGACTAGAAAAGAAAAAAAAAGAACGAAAGGACACAACTTTTTACGCCGCTACGTGGGTTCCGAAGAATAGGGACTTGCGAACTTTGTTCTCTGTATTCCTCGGGGAATGGGGTAAGCTAAACACCATAAAACCCGGAACAGCGCTCCGTGTCCAGGTATGCGCTCCGTTTGTTTTACTGCGCAATCTGGACCTTTTTTTTTTTTTTTTGCGTATTGTTGATTTCCGACGCCTCACCTGTACCATGTTTACCCCTTTCTTTGCTCAACTCGCAGCTCCAATTTCCTGCCGTAAAAAAAATAGCGGTAACGAATAAAATAAAAAAAGCGAGGAACGTGCATATGAGCTTTCAGATACGCAGCTCCACGGGGAAAAAGGGGTGACGCTAACGTATTGTTTTTTTCTTTTTCTTTTTGTGATTCGTTGGATTGTCTGGCCATCAGACCACTGGATAGAGAGAGCTTTGGGGAGCATCTCTCTTCACGGACGCGCATTAGAACAATGCATGCATCACAGTATGGTTGTATCGATCGTACCAAGAGCGTTTTCTCGACACGCCCGCGATAAGAAACAAAAGTCGTTCCTAATGGATATGTTCTTCGAAGGTCTATTTTTAGCCCCTGTGTGGTTATTCTGACGAAGACTGACGCTTATCGTCAACGGGGGAAACAAATGGATGTGGTAGAGCGACGCAAAACCCTTCTTCGAGTGTGGACGAACTCTTCCATTCCGAATTCTTTCGAGAAAGAAGTTTCGGTAAAGGACTGTTTTTCTCTACTAAATTTCTCCTCAAAAGCCACAATAATAATCTAAAAAAAAATATTTTGCTTTTTGCGAAGCGCTGCTAATTCTTCCTTTGATAAAATTAATTAAGATATGTATAAGCACTTAATGTGAGATTATTTTTTTATTATTAAAACGTGCACGTATCAAACGCAGAAAACTTTCTGACAACCAAGCGAGATGTACACTACTCACAAATTGATTTTTTTTTTCCTGAGGTGGCAGATAATATAGACATCAGTATCTGCTCTGTTTCATGGGCGCCGCCATGTTTGTTTATGCTGGCGCCATGACACAGTAAAAGGGGGGGGGGGCGCTTTTCACAAGACTCCGTATTTTTATTTTTTTAGAAACTTTCGCACTTAGCGTAGTGCAAGAACGTTAGAAATGCATAGTCTCAAAGCTCCAAGAACAACACCGATGCCAAGAGTGCTGTAAAAAGCAAAAAAAAAAATCTTGTTTTATGCGGAGCTTCTTTTCACAAGAGCCTGCGCTGGAGATCATTATTTGCCATTTTTTATCGCTGGGGGCTAAGATTTTGGGCACTGGTCTATAGACCAACTCAACTCTCCCATATCACGCCGCTGCGGTGGCGCTGCTGTCGGCGGTACTGCGCATGCGCGTTGGTCTATAGACGCTTTTGCAAACGCTCTCCCGGCGGTGCTCCAGTCTTTGACGGCCCAGCGAACTTCCGGTTCATACGAAAAATGAGCAAAGCCCACCTTAAAGAGACACTAACACCCCCCCCCCCCTCCAAAAAAAAAAAAGGTTTATGCTTTGCCAGGTGATTAATTGTAGGCAAGAAAGACTTACCAATAAATATTTTGCTGCAGCTTCACGTATATCTTTAATAAAGTAAAAAAAGAAAACGCAACTGCCCGAAACTGAAACTAAACTGACGAGGAAAAAGAAATATAGAGGAGAAAGTCATCGAAAGTCACGTGGCTATGCTACTTTTTTTTTCCAATGTATTTGCAAATTTTTGAAAGCCAGAAACAATAAGTAATCATATTTTTTCTCTATTTTTAGTATTAGGTGTGTGCCTTCGATGACCCACGACATTGATTATCTTTGGTGGTTTTTGTCTAAAACATAGAAAACGGCACGTGACCACGGAGAAGAGAGTGAGCGCGACTCAAACCGGCCAGTTCTCGATCGGAAAGAAAACGAATTTCGAGCCGCAAATTGTTTTCTTGGTAGTTGGGCAAGTGCGCTTGATTCCCTGATATTTCGGGATAATGAGTAATTTCACATCAAAAAGCACTAATAAAAGGAACGTGATCTATTCGCCAAGTCAGTTTTATATGTACATACGTCAGGTATAAATAAAAACCTTGGCGAGCATACATACCCTGTCAGTGTCCCTTTAACACCGCTGCTTGAAACGTCGAGGGAACATTTATTTAACCACCAATTTTTCAGGCGAACGCCAAAAGAACCAAGAAGCGCGAGATCTGTTAACATTTTTCGGGTATTCTTGTAACCCAACTTGTCTCCCCCAAGACGTTTAAATCGTACAGCCGAAGGCCCTCGCTGAATCTCCAACTTTGTTGTCCATGTAGCAATGTGACCAGTGCTTTGACCATGCAGCATGGACAACAAAGTTATCCATGCTACATGGACAACTTTGTCCATGTAGCAATGTGACCAGTGCTTTCTAGCACTGGTCACATGAGCAAGCTCAACATGCTTGCAAAGACGGAGTGACCGGAAGTCGCTTGGGATGCAAGCAGCGGTTCATTTTCATGAGCAGTAAAATGGCCTATCGAGAGACATTCTGTGCACCGAAAAGCACCGTAGCTTCCGCACTTCCAATTACTGCCCGTAAGAAGAAAATAGAAAATCCAGAAACCCTTAAATACGTAGTTAAAACATTTTAAAACTTTTTTTAGGGCGTGGAATGCTTATTAGCAAAGCACCCCCCCCCCCCCCCCCTCAGAATTCTGTACGTCCGACCGTCCGTGCATTTCCCGCTAAATTTTGCGCAGAAATTGACCTCACCCTGAAGTCACGTGACTTGCACACCAATGCAGTGTCCACGAGGAATTTTGTGGGGAAATTGACGTCACGAGGCCTAAGCACCAATTCGATTTTCCCGCAATGTCGAGAAATACTGAACGTCACGTCACCTGACGTCCCGAGACACACACAAACACATTCAGTGTCCCCCTAGATTTTACGGGGAAATCGATGTCACGTGATCTACGCACCCATTCAGTTTGCCCGCTGAATTCAGTGGGAAAATCGACCCACGTGACCTACACACCACTTAAGTTTCCCCGCTAAATTTGACGGGAAAATTGACGTCGCATGATTCATTCACCAAGTCAGTTTCCCCGCTAAATCTAGCGGGGAAATTAGAAGATATAGGCACTTTTATTATTATTAAAACCCTAAAAATAAAACATATTGCATTTCATGCATTTCAAAGGCAACTCCGCTTGATTCCGAAAATTTCGATATAATGAGTGATTTCACATTAAAAAGCCATAATAAAAGGCACTAGTACATCATTTGTTTCGCGAAAAATGGGATAGGTATTGTTAAATTTTACTTTAAAGTGCAACTCCGCTCAATTCCGAAAAATTTAGGCTTACATGTGTTTCCATTTCACAAAGCACTACTAAACAGCTCTACGTCTTCGGATTCGCGAAATGTGGAATATTATTTGTGTAATCTTAATTTAAACATCAGCCGATACCGAAACCGAAACTTCGGTTGCGTCAGGCAACGTCAGTCTCGTGTCGTCAGAGTCATGGCCACGTCACGTCGAACCACGTGGTCTTGTCACGTTCGCGCGGGCGAGGTACAGGTACAGGACACGCGACGCGGGCAGTTCGCTTCGCATGGTGTGGACGGTGAGGGCCCGGGTGAGAGGGGAAGGAGAGAAGACGAAAGAGGAGAGGGGGAGTGGAGAAACAGACCGATAAGCGCGCAGGGCAGCGCAAACTATAGTCGGTGACAGGTCAAGAACGAAGTGGAAGCTCCTCCCACCCCTTTCCACTTCAGCGGAGCGAACGTTGGAGAGGAGGCGACCTCCTCTCCACCGTTCACTCCGCTGAAGTGGAAAGGGGTGGGAGGGGCTTCCACTTCGTGCTTGACCTGCCACCGACTATAGCGCATCCGCGTTACGGTGATCACGTGGACGCTGTTGAGCCAACACCGGGAGGAAAAACTCATGACGTCATCGTTCAGTTTCGCTCTGTGAAGTAAAAACAAACAAAACGTGAGAATGACGTAGTCATGCCTCTGATGTAGTGGCTCAACGTTGGCCGCTCCAACTCCGTCGCATTGACTGCGCTGACGATTGCGCCTCACGTCGCACGCTAGAGTCGGCAGATTTCGGCGACTTGGCTCATTTGAAAGTTTGCTGGCCAGTTTATTAAATATATAGACGGAATTAGATCGTAATATTTGACATGGGGTCTTCCTATATGATACTGAAGAGAGCTGCATAGTTTTCTAAATATCAAAAATGAAGCGGAGTTGCCCTTTAAACACGAGCAGAAATCGAAACCGAAACTTCGACTCAGTCTGGCAACATTGGCCTCGAGCCGCCAAGAACATGGTTATCGCGTGGTACAACATGTCACGTGCTCCTCTACGCAACGACGGGCGGGATTGGGGCGGGCCTGTTCCAGGCGCAGGGGTCGTCTGCACCGCACTCTTCACCACGTTTTCATGTCTACGGCATTCGACGACGTCTGCAGAACTGCGGCATCGGTCTGCGCACGTTGTGTGAACGAAACCCCGAGAGAAAATAATCCCAAACGGTGAGGCGACGAGGACGGCGGTTGTGATGCGGGAGAAGGCGGACCACGGCGGGGCGGCCGGACGGCTCCCAAGAAGCGTGCTGCGCAGGCGCCTTACGCCCATCTCGTGGATACCGCTGAGCGTCGAGAGGAAACGTTGCTGCTGTCGCCCGTTACGCTTGCCCAGAGAAGTCAAACAAGCAAAGGGGGGCAATGGCGATGACGTTTCGCTCAATGTTGGCTACGCCCGCTCGTGTGAGCCGATTTCGGCAACTTTGGCGCTTTGTAAAGTTTGCCAGACGGTCTAAGAAACATTTACACAGAACTAGGTCGAAATGTTTGACGTGTGGTCTTCCTAGGTGATACTGAAGAAAATCGCATTATGCTTTTTTATTTTTCAAAACAAAAATGAAGCGG
>JAZHYW010038649.1:0-35901 GCA_037355805.1 Ixodes ricinus | reverse complement strand
GTAGGACTTGAGGCTTAATGGTATTAGAATAGCATTACGGAATCCGATGAAATCATCTCCGCGATCTGAGGCCCAAGGACTTTTCAACTATAACACGACAATCAGTTCGCACGCAGCATTATTTCGCGAGACATACTTCCCAGTTTACATCTAGTATAGGAAATGTATACACGCAGTGAGTACACTGCGGGAGTTGACGACTGTGCGAATGAAATGTCGTTGATTCTTCGTTCCTGAACTAATACAGTTAGGATTAAAAAGAATACACAAATAGGAAAGTATAAAGCGAGTCTGCTTCGACTCTGAAAGGCGAAATGCGAGTTGTCACGTCGCGTCAATCCACAACATGAATCCTCTGGTAAGCTCTGAGCAAGCTATATGTCTCACTGAAAAAAAACCTGGGCAGCAACGTGAGGTTTCCCGGAAGATTCGTTTGTCCAGTCCCATTACAGGAAACGTTAAACTAATTGCAGCACAGTCTCCAACGAGGCGAGAGACCCATTCGACGAGGTAGTTTCATGGAGCTGTGCTGGATTCGCTTTGTCTAGGTTCACATATTGCTCCTGGGATGAGAAAATAAACGAGCTTCCTTCTATTCTTCCTCTCTAAAAATAAAGCGCCCCTAGCCAAAAATGTTCCTAGACCGCCACAAGAACTTCCTCCGCGAATGGACGTCTTGGCACGGCAATGTATAAGCGCGCGAACAAGCGATTGCTGGATTTCCTGTTTGCATCCTATAGGATCAAAGGGCTCTCATCAAAAGTATACTAGTTTGATGGAAAGTACTAATTTGAAGCACTAACCTATAGTCGGTGACAGGTCAAGAACGAAGTGGAAGCTCTTCCCACCTCTTTCCACTTTAGTAGAGCGAACGGTGGAGAGGAGGCGACCTCCTCTCCACCGTTCGCTCCGCGTAAGGGGGAAGGGGTGGGAGGAGCTTCCACTTCGTTCTTGACCTGTCACCGACTATAAGCGTTACAGTTTGGTGCCCGTCAATGCCCTTTCAAAGTAATAAAACGCGAAAAAGCGTCATGTCATGTTCGAGCGCTGACAAAGCAACGTGCACGTACGCGCGCTCAAACCACGAGTCCGCGTGGTCCCAGTTCCGCGTCCTGGTTGTGCAGGCGGGTGCACATCTCGGAGAAGACCCTGGCCTTCCTCAACGGAGAGTTCCAGGTCGGCCCCGGAGACGGGGATCCCGGGAGGAAGCCCTGCGCCTGGCAGGCATCCAGACCTACTTCATCACCGAGGTTCTCAAACCGGTGAGCACCGCGCCACGCACGCGGGCTCCATTTGTCAGCCCGCTTAATTCCGCCCACCCAATATACACGGGCGCGCGCGGGCGGGGACGGATTTAGGGTCAGTCTCCGCGTCATACGGCTCGAACGAAGAACGTAAACGCCGTCCGGGGTGCGGAAATAAGGAACTACGCGTGGTAAAGTTGAAGTCGTGGGCTGTCTCTGCGGTATGGTGGTTCCGAGTACTATACCTAGAATAATCAAAGCCCGCGCGCTAGCATCTCGACGTCATCATGAGTGAAATCGAGCGCAGACTCGTCGAAGAAAACTCGGCGTCGGGCTCGGGCCCAAATGCTGAGTTGGCATCATCCGAGTGTGATCACGTCATGTGGAGGTAGAGTAGGCTGTTCGCAGGCTTTGATTATTCTAGGTGGTGTTGACTATCGTGTTATGCGCGGGCAAAGCCGAAGCTGCTAGCCACGAGCATGCTGCCGGAACGATGCTTGCGCAGCACTGAGCGCGCGTGTTTGGAGGGGATGCCGAAAGCCCGGAGCTCGCTCTTGTTGAGATGGTTCGCGCTCAAGTCACTGGATCCTTGGAAAGTATAGCGCCGAGGTCCCTGTATGGTCGCCATTTTGGTCCATGGAATGAGCAGTTTCTCTTTGACCTCTTCATTTTCGGTGAGCCGATCTGAATTCGCGGTGACAATTTGCTTTATAAAGACATGTCCTATGTAAAGAGATTCTGTTATCTACAAGCGCAGAGAAACAAAAAAATTACATCTTTGTGACCGCCACCAAACGTGGCGTCGGTGCTTGGCGGCACTGAAAAATAACCTTCCTCTCTTGAAAGTAGAAATAAGAAAAAAACAATATCATTGTAAGAGATCTTGGTGATAAGCCAGACTGGTTGATTGCGTGCACAGTTCCAAAGACACTTATTTTGGCGAGGAACGCTTTCAGTACGATAATAACGCTCCATATCGATCTCGGCTCGGCTGGTTCAGAACGACCCTTTCGAAACCTCGAACATTTTAAAGGACCAAAATGGCGATTGCCATGGCGGCCAACAGAGACGGATCAGCCAACCGCCTTGCGAGGTTTTGGTCGCCTGTATGTTAGCATTTGTTTGTGTCGGGCTAGCAGGCAGCGAAGTCAATAACAATATTTTCCCAGGATCCGGTGACTTTAGTTGGAGTCGTCTCCTTGTGGGTGATATTCACATGGCGGCCGTTGTGCCGTATACCGAGGTCTGCGGTTTGCTCATCGCGAGCTAACGGCGAGCTCCCAAAGATGCTGTTGTAACGCACATTCTACAGCAACAAGATTGCAGGTCTTAGCAGCCTATAAATGTGAGCTAGTTCTGAAAATATGATATAAAAACGGCACCAAAATACGGCGCCCCGTGTATGCGCCCTGTATATACGCTCCCATGGCCCTCTATAAAACTTGAGGAGCCGGCGCGAACACGCAGTGGACAGCTTCACGTCTTGGAAGCGTATACAGTACTCCATAGTATAAATAGAAGGAAGGATGACAGATTGGCGCATGTGCTTTCAGTATATGATTCGCAGACTAGAAATTTAGAAAAAGCGGAAACATCGAGGTATAGCCTCAAGCCTCTGACTGAGCGACTCAATACAATCGATACTGCCATCTGAACAGTTATTCGATCATCTATAGCTGCCTCCGGTTATAAATTATTGATGAACACTGCGATCAGTGAGGCAGCGAAGCCCTGTTCAAGTAAGCAAACGCTCGTGTTCCATCGAGAAATAGAACAAGCTTTATATAGAGGAACATTCCTGCTATACTTATCCGGAAGCAGCCAACGCTACGAGCTGATGGGACCAATCATACAACATCAAAAACGCACCAATATATTGTTCGTCATGTTTCCGTATACGCTACTGCGGTGGCGCTACTGTCGCCATTGCGCATGCGCAGACGCTTCATCTCACGCGAATTTAGGCGGACCGCAAGTTCGTGACGTCACAAGTGACGTCACAACGCCGAGGTCTGATTGGCTCTGATTAAAGGGGCCCTGCAACAGCTTTTTGACTGGTTGTTAATTTGCACCGACCCAGAGCGCACTGAACGTAGTAACTTAATGAAACTTTTCTTTTCCCAAATTTCGTTTTATTTTAAAAAGTTATAGGCAAATTAGAATTGCAAAAACAAGCAAAAAATAACCTGCTTCATGACGTCGTAGGTCCTGGCTTGAGTGGCCGTGAACTAGAGGAGGGTAGTGAGCCATTCGAGCGCTCACGGCTGCCGCACTCCGTGTCGACGGCTCGAGAGGGCGCCACTAAAGCACGCGTTGGATAGGCTGTATGCAGCGGGCGGCCAGGCCGGCTCGCATTGCATTCGCTGCGCGATTAAAGACTATTTCGGCATAACACTTCATTGGCCACAAATAACAGCAAACACGGGGTAAAGATCAGTTCAGAACGGGAGCCACTTCGCGCTGCCATACCGCCAAATGGGCAAATCACCAGCAGGGCCCACGCCGAAGGCCTCCGGAACGCTCGGAGCCGGTCGGATCTTCGAGCCGGTATACGACCGCAGCGCCGCCGCGTACATCCGGGACCTTTCCGTGTCGGCGCCTGATCCCACTACTCCTTTCTAGTATGCGCCGCCTTTTCCACCGCTTGGTGGCGGGTATGTCGACGGGTCAAGGTGGCTTAAGCTACCGCCCGATCCAAAGGGGCTCCAGCCGTGTTCATCCATCCATCCATCCATTTCTTGTTTCCGTACTTTATAAACTGCATTTGTTTCTTTTCTGATCTAAAATACTGAGCAAAAACTACTTTCATAGATAATTGAAACGGTTCCCGACACTTATATTTTGTATCTCGACTAAAAAAAAAGCTCTTAGCGGCTCTGACCAGTAGTAAGGCCAGGACCTAAGACGTCACATATCGCGCGCTTTCGGCAACGCGGGTCGCCCTCGTAGGTGGATGAGGTTTCCGCGTGGTCCGGTTAAAATATGACGAACTGATATTTAGTTACTCTCTCCGTGCCCGCTGGCTTGCCCGAACCCCAAGAGACGTGGAAACCGCAAAAAAAGGTAGACGCTCAAATACTGACCCACTATCCCTTCATCAGAGCCAATCAGAGCTCGGCGTTCTGACGTCGATGCAACCCCTGCAGCAGGAAGCAGACGAACTTGCGCTCCGCATAGTTTATGCGCATGCGCCGCACCCACACCTGGTGTGAGCAAACGCGGACTTGTTTTTCGAGAGCGCGTTGGGTGTATAGGGGGACATGACCTCCGAAGAAGCCCGATGCCGGTACAGGTTCCTCCTTTTGTTCCGTGCAGTACCCTCAGGGCACGCTGGATCAGAACAGGAAGATGGAAGACGGCACTGCCGGGGAAATTCATCGGGACCGCAGGGTGACTCCGACGAAGAGGAGTACCGTCGGAGGCTGCACCGAGAGCTGCTCGAAAGGGACACCGAAAAGTGAGTGCACAACGCAGACGTCCCTCCTGTGCACTCGCGTCATCGTGGTTGCGTGATGACGTCAATCGCGTATGTAAACATAGACGCCGTTCGTGTCGTGAGACATGTGGCCCAAAATAAGTCAGCGTGTCCTCAAAAGGTGGGAGACTTGTGAGGCTCGTGTGAGCCAGCCAGGTCAGGGTCGGCTTGCTAGAAGTAGCGTCTCAGCCGAGACTGCGGGAAAGAAAGCACTGGCAAAGCCACCGCACGAGCTGAGCGGGACTCAAACCGCGTCTCAAGACGCTCGCGCGCCCCAGCCTTTGCAGTGCTTTCTTTCACACCCAGTCTCAGCGAGACGCTGTTCTAGCAAGCCGACCCAGGTGTTATTAGCGGCGAGATGTTTTGGTGGCGCCCTCCTATGGTTCCCTCTTGTGACGTCATTACCTTGCGAACAACAAGTTCGGTGGTGTTTGTAAATAGCATGGTGGAAGCTTGAAATCATTGCGCTCTCAAAGAAACACTGCCAACACCGTCAAAATTAAAGTTCTTTCATTCCTTTTATTTCCGTCGATGATAAATCCTCTTTCCGACGTCATAGTCAGCGTTCGGCCAATCGTGGAAGGCCGACCACAGCGACGCTTTCGGTCGCGCACGGGGCTAGGGAAGCGCTCGATAACACATTTATGTTGTTTGTTTGTAGTCAGTTTGTAACACAAACTGACTGCAAACAAAACGAGTGTGATAAAACCAAAACCAGCGCGGTAACACCATAAGGGTCTAAAGGGCGTCGTTGTGACGAAGATAATTCGTTTTCGGTAACTCAACTGAATAGACGACTGCTATTATCTATTCCTTCCGTCGAGCATAGCAGTTTAGGATATTACATTTATTTATGGTATTTTATTCACCACCCAAGGCCAGTAGTACTGAGGACAGATTCAGAGCGGGTTTCTGTTTATCGACTGTAGCAGTACGACAGTACTACAGCCTTGCTTGTATGGAACACACGTTGCTGGCAAGTTACAGGACCAGCGCAATGTCAGGTGACGCGTCACTGACCTCAATAGTGACAGATGGGCCAGTTGGTACATGACTTATTTTGACAAACGACAAAAGACAACACGAAGCGCTTCGTGTTGTCTTACTTACTCTGTCCTTGTCTTGCGGCGCATTCTGTAAAAAAAAAAAAAAATACGTCACTGACCAACGAGCGCAGCTACCGAGACAGAAAGTAGCACCTATTCACGTCAGCAGTGTCTCCGGCGGATCGAACCCGCCGCCAGACAGACATCGTTTCCGTCAGCGTCCTTGAGCAATGTCTGCGACGTGCAGACATCGTCCAACGACACAGCCCGCACGCATTTACACGGACCGTCGTCTCGGCGTTCGGTCCCCGTCAGCAGGACCATTACTACGCCCAATACGGGCTCCGTTAGGCTGCGTGACCAGGAACCTCTACGTCGGGAAATTCTAAATGGAGGAGCCCCTAGCGTGACCGGGTTACCATAACGGCCTGATCTTTTTTGTTTGTTTTTATACGCTGTTTTAACAAAGCGATATGCGAAACTGCCTATGTTAGACCACTGTTATACCGGTTGTTTCATCGAAGACTTTCAAAAATTCCTACCAATAGGGTGATGGAAAAAACAAATAAGAAAGAAAATATTAAACTTTTTTCGGGAACAAACTGCCTGCCATTTTAGATGTCGGGGGGATGTCGGTGGTTGCGCAGAAAAAAACCACTAAATAGATAAATAATTATCTAAAACTTTCTAATTACTTTTTAACGATACAAGTACGAGAACAGTGATAGGACTATTGGCAGACCTCACAGTCTCTAGGCAATCCCAAATCGGGTCACGCCGTCTAAAGGCGGCAATGAAAAACTGTCGCCGCGCCCTGCGGCGACATCATCAATTTAAGTGGGGACCCTGAGATACCTGACTGGAGTTGCAAATGATGTCGTTTCCTTTTTGAACCGCCGTGCTTTCGGCCACCGGGTAAAACACTGCCGGTACTGTGAATAGAGAGAAATTAAAAGTATTCGGTCGTCACAGACGAGTATTTCTTCATGTAAGAATTCGCGTCTGTCTCGGAGAAGTCTGAGGGCTCGACGGCACAACAGCGGGTTGCGGCATCCAAAAATATATATTTCAAACGAAAACAAGCAAATCCTGAGCATGCAAGTAAAGTTTTTTTCAATGAAATACGAATGCTGTTCCGGCCTTCGTAGTGTTAATAATCTAAAGTTGACACTTTCGTCAGTAGACACTTCTCGACCCTTTTTAAATTTATTTTATCGATGAGAAGCAATGTCTAGCAAAATGAAAAGGACGAAACGCGGCCAGATGATCATATCCAGGCAAGATGCAATATTCCGAACGTTGCCGAAGAGCACGGAATGTATCTTAACTCATAACTCTCGAACGGTCTGACGTTTCAGAATAAATAATAAAGTTTCCCGAGAAAATAAAAGGGGAGGGGGAACGATCCAATGCACACATTAATTAAAACGTGAATAAAACCAAAAATAAATAAAAATAAATTAAAGCTCAGCAGGTCACATTGCAGAGTTAAACGTAAACTAAAAAGGAAATTGAAAAAAAAAGAAAGAAAGAAAAGAGACATGACAACAGCGAGAGCAAGCTTTAGGGAAACATGGATATAAATTCCATGTTTCCCTAAAACTTTCTCTCGCTTTGTCATGTCTCTTTTTTTTCAATTTCCTTTTTGGTTTACACTTAATTCTGCAATAAGCTGACCTGCTCAGCTTTCATTTTTAGAATTTTTTTGTGTGGTTCTATGTGCGTTTTAATTAGTGTATGCATTGGATCCTTCCCCTCCTCTTACATGTTCTCGGAATTTCCTTTCACGTAATTACAACGCATAAACTAGTAACAAAAAAAAAAGTAATGACGTCATTCTTATTCGTGTAATTTGTAACTATTTGGGGTGGGGGGGACCACTTTCTGCGGCAATACACAGTCAGGGCTACAGAGCCGATGCACGCGCCGTTTCACTGCGCAGCCGAATGTTTTTGCTCGCGTTCCGCTCGCGTGCCGCTGTCGCGCACTGCCAACACATCGTACAGACGACAGTCTGCGGACACCGTCTGCCGACATGTTGGAAACAAACACGCTCCGAACATTCATGAGGCGCATTCGCATATGTAAATCTCCCTCATGTCTGGAGCGATCGAACACAGTGTCGTTTGTATGACACGTACACGAGCCGTGACATGCGGCTCAACTTCTAGAGTTCCTCGAGGAAACCTTCTTTTCTTGAACGCAATGTATACATATATGTATATATACTCGAGCTCTTCGTTATATAATCTCTTGGGCTTCAGTCGAGAAACGGGTAATGCCCCCATCTAACAGTGACCCACAAGCCTCGTTCATTTTGTTGCGCGTCTTTCCCGTGAACGCGGCGGTTCCAGCTAGATATATATCAGCGATCTGTCTCGTTTACTTTTAACGAGGATTTTCGCTGTCACGGACGTCGTCAAAAGGGGATTTGGATGCGGGATTATACTTGTAATGATAGGAAGCTGCACTGCTTCCCTGTGGAGAGAAATAGAGTCTTAGATGTCGGATTTAAAGCAGCAAAAAGAATACCAAAATGTTTAAAAAAAAATATCAACACTTCACGCTCTAAAAAAAAAAAGAGCGAAAAAATGCAAATTGCATTTTTCATACCTAGTCGTATTCTGAGCTTCGTCATTCGCTGGGATCCTTCTGTTGTTTGCCGTGACGCTTTCTCCGTGATCTGTAAAAGTTAACATGCAGTTTTCTGATTTTTCTTCTTTTTTTTTTAGTGTAAAGTGTTTGAATTGAAAGCGCTACAAAAAAAAATAACCATTTTTTTTCTTGCTACCTTCGAGTCGTGCTTAACGTCCTCTACCCTCAAAAAAAAAAAAAAAGAGCTCACCACTATTTTTATTTTTAACGTCCTCATTACCATCGTCTTTTTTTAAAATAAACTATAAATAAATACGCGTTTGATAAATGCGGCGTAACGATGTCGTTACTGAGGCAGTATGATAAAAAAAATGAGATTAAGAAACATAAGCACTTCTCTAAAAGAACGTGAATTCCTCCGTCTGCAACGATTCGCGTTTCTGAAGCGCAATATCAAAAGATACTCGTTTACTACAATAAAAAATTTAAATCATAATTTTTTTTTTGCTTGGATTGTTGTTTTGGTTTAACACGAGAACGAAGTAAAAAAGGAAAAAAAGAAAAGCGGAAGCTTACAACTTGCACGGGTAACGCACGCACACCTTGAATTCTGGAGAGACGTGGGCGTTCGCAAAATATGAAATTCCAACTCGCTGCCTGGCGGGATCTGACGGGTATATTGAAGACAACGCAAGAAATGAAACGATTATATTAAAAACGCGGCGGCGCACATCGCACGTACGGTCGAGCTATAGAACGACGGTAATGATTTCTTTTGGAGAAACGCGCGTGACGGTTCAAAAGATCGGGAGGAAGACAATTTCGCAACTTCAGCCGGCGACTTCAAACGTTACACGTGTTCAGATTTCCAACGATATGTTCCGGATACGTTTCGTAAAAATATTTTAATGTTCTTCTTTTTTCCCCGTAAACTTTTTTCAGACGGGTGAATTGATTACCTATCCGAAGTGTGGCGGTCGGTCGAGGTATGATTTGATTACGTCAAAAGAGATAAAAAAGGTTGGTCGGCATAGACGAGCATTGAATATTCTGTCCACCGTTCGAAGATAAACAACTTACCTAAATATCGACACTAAGAAAATAGGGAAAAGTGACGGGTCTGCGCATGCGCATACGCGTTGCCCATAGGTGGTCTATTGTTTCTATAAAATTTTCAAAGAGCAAATTTACCTAAGAAAAAAGTAAAAAAAAAGGCTTAACTCTATAGAAACGCAGCGAAGCCACCAGTCTTCAAACAATAGGACGCCCTTTGTTTGAAGACCGGTGGCTTCGCTGCGTTTCCATAAAAGTTAAGCCCTTTTCTATTTTCTTTTTTTTTTACATTTTCCTCGGGAAAGTTTGCCCTTTCCAAATTTTATAGAAAAAAATGCACCACCTTTGGGCAACGGTTCACAAAACCGTAGCACGATTGGTTAAAAAAACGATTTTTGCGGTTGATTTAAAGAGCCTGGCCGCTATTTAAGACACCCTGTATATCAGCAGTCTCCAAACGGTTTTGCTAAGGGACCTGATTGGGGACCTGTCGCAGTCTCGAGGGCCAGAAAAAAAGATAAGGCAATATAAATGTGGAAATGCTAAATAAATCATCCGAAGAAAGCGTTTAAACACAAAAAAAGCTATAACAATAATAATAATACAAAAGAAATGTAAGGTGGATGAGTGTACAGTGTGATCAACTGTTAAATATAACCCGGGAGCGGTGGCCGAAACTGATATCAGAGCTGTCTAGCGATTAAATCAATGATGCGGCAGAGAATAAGGCGGCACTTCTTGCGATTGTCGCCACTCCCCGATACAATTATCGCATGACCTCCTCGTTTCTTTCTTTATCACCCACGCTTTAAATTTTTACTTGTTTGTTTTGTTGTTTTTGCCACTCTGTTTAGTCACACGTAAGCATTTACCATGCGGGGCTACCAGATCTCGGTGATGTTGCAGTTCCTCTGATAAAGGCCACCTTCTTTAAACAACAAAAAACAAAATCAAAGAGGGCTTTTTTTTTTATCGCCGAGTCACGCATTGGTGATTGTTTCGGAGCTAGGACTCGGGAGTGTGACTCCAGAAAACAACAGGGGCATAAGCTGCCAAAGTAAGCCCGTAGTCTATTCGGCCACGCTCCCGCGTTATATTTAACAGTTGAGTACACTGTCTACATGCTTTATATTTAAATGCAATATGCTGCTAATTATGACATTACAGGATAATTGTGACCCAAAGACCTCACCAGGCATAAAGCAAAGTGCATAGCAACTTGGGCATATTCACACAGGGGCAGAAAACGAATGAGAATGGTAGATCTGACGAGGACAGTATACGCAATACATGCAGTTATGCCACAAGACACTTTAATCACAATATATACATGCAAACGCGAAGGAATTTTATCATAGTAACACGGACACGAAGCAGGGAACGTATACGAATAGTAATTCTGGTGATTACAATGAACAATAAACAATATGGCGTAAGAATCCGCTTTTCGATGCACGTATATTTCTCTCATTCTCCCTGATATCTTCGTTTGCGTTCTTGGTGCGCGTCGCAGCAGCATTGATCTTACGCGCGAATATTTTTATACGTCTCGGGTCGCGGGCCAGCCGCCAGATATAGAATGCCTAAAAGTCAACGAATCTGGCGCAATCTTCTATAATATTAAACGTCTTACATACACATTACCAGCAGTCATACACAGGCGGTCGCAGCGCACTCGCCCAGGCTCAAACGCAAATGTGTGCACTAGCCCCATAACTTAGTGGCGGCCAAATCTGCAGCTCTTCGTGGCTCGAACTGCGACTCTCGGTCGGAAACTAAACGAGCCGATCGTATAGGTTTCTGCCGACTGCATCTCGTGAGCTGCTGTTTCGCTGGCGGCGCCTTGTTTCCGGCCCCGCCATCCATCCATCACCGCGGATGTTTATACACGTTAAGCGAGTTGGATCTATAAGCGATGTCCCACTTTTTTCCGAGAAGTGCACGCGGATCGATCCGGACGGCGAAGCGGTAATAGTCTGGGAACGTTCGCACGTTCGGCCCATTCCTCGTGGCCACGCGGGCAAGTCCGAATCGCAATCGGCGTTGCCCTCAAGCTGCAGAGGCTTCATTTGGAAATGGGGACCGTGCGCTTGACGCTATATTTGGCCCCGCGCGGAGTCTCGTCGGAGCACGGAAGAACGCGAAGCCATAAACCCATATGCTGCTTGCAGATCTCTCGAACGACTCGTGTTTTCGAGGTGAGATGTAGGACTCAGTTTAGGATGGTGGACCGCAGTGGGACGCTAAGGACCATAGGAGCCAATGCGTTTTACGTGCGAGTTTCCGGTGACCTTACAGAGCTGTGCATGTGATGCGCGGGACGGTAAGTCACGTGATGTGCTCACAGCGCAGGACTGGCTAGGGTGGCCCGTAGCGTCCGCTGCGATCCATCGTGGACGGGGTGCAGCTCCGGACAGCCGTCCGCTTTAATTGGTGACTGGGCTTCCAGCAGTCGTGACATATGTCGTGCCCCGAGAATCTGCGGCAAATACGCGACATATTGGACTCGCGTAAACACGTATACCGCAGTTTACATATTCTACAATTTAAGATTATTATTTCCTAATAACGGCCAAGTTTTGTCCGTGTGTCGCATGTCTTTGGATATTTGTTCGTTTTCAGCGGAATCTCCTGGTGTGTCTTCTTCTGTCAGTTTGCAAATTGGTCTGTTCTACTCTGCTTCAGCCCTAAGCCGACAGGGCGGTGGAGGCTATGCCCTCGTTGGACCAGTCACGTGATCACGCTACCGCCCATACTTATGCGCAGAGAGCCGGGTCAGGTGATGAAAGGGAGGCGGTTGACTGATTCGGCGAGCTCGTATAGCTTCCACCTCACTGTCAGCTTAGGGGCGAACGGACAATAGACGGATGTCCCTTCGTACTAGCGTCACCATCGACATGTTTGTATTGATGTTTCCTAGAAGGTTGCGTCGTTGTATTTGGTCGTGCCAGTACGAACACCGCACGCTCATTTTTGCACACCAAATATAAGACATGGTGTTCGAGTATTAAATAAATCCTGGGCACATTGAAAGAGTTCACGCAATTTTAATCGTGTCAGCCGGATTCCGAACGAAAGCTCTTCTCTTTTATGTTGCCCCTTCTCCAACGCTCACGGGCACATTTGATGCCGTGGAGTGTTTCTAGGGAATTTATAGAAATGTCTCTTCTAAGGACAGTTTAAATGGATAATTCGGAAGATATAAAGCAAGAAAGCTTACGAACGTTGTTAATCATTATAGATTGTGTCAGGTAACTCAGGTTCCAAGTCCTAAGAAAAATCAATTAATGTTAAGGATTACTTGGAGTCGCCCCTTCCGTTTTATTTTCTTTAAAATTGTGTTTGAAAACTGCAGTAATTTTAACCTATCACAGAAGGGCGCGGCAACCAAATCATTCTTCGCTTACAAAAAGGTTGAAGTCCTGTAACTTGATAATGAACAAAACATCAAATTTCTTCAAGCTTTCTGTGAATGAAATGAGAAGATGACAATAGAAGTTTTCCCGAGAAAGAAGTCCATTGCGTTTCCTAATGGCGGATTATTATTTTTAAGCTGCCCAAATATTAATTTTTTTATACTCGGGCTTTATCCTTTTTTCTTTCTTTTTTTGTAGTATCTCCAGATTCGTATTCTACCAAGAAAACGGCTAATGAAAGTCATATCAAAACCAGCGGTGTGATGTCCCACGTTTTAAAACTCGCAGGTCGAGCAGGTTATTCTAAACAGTAGTATATCGCGCATCTTCCGTTGATACTGGAGTAAACTTCACGGCATTCGTTTCACACCATGAAGCTTCTTGCAATCCGTTGGTAACTAATTCTACTGCCCACATACCCAACACGCTTAATCTGCGGCGAAGCTTGATAAAGCCTCGCCGCAGATTAAGCAGTTATCAACTGCACCCTTGTCAGGTCCAAATTGTAATACGCTTCTACCGTCTGGAATCCGCATCAGAGCTATCTCTCCGACACGTTAGAATTAAGTCAAAACCGCGCGACTCGCTTCATTCTACACGATGAGTTATCCCTGAGTATTTCGGCACGTTTCATTTTCTCCTTAAAAACGTGCTGTGGACAAACTGTCCTTTTTAGAGCACAGCTCTTGGGCGATCGTTTCCGCATATAGCGGCGTCGGCGTCGTCGTCGCCGTCGGCGTAACCGCGCGCGTTGCATTATGGGACGTCACAGACCTATACACCAATTCAATTCCCCGCTAAATTTAGCAAAGAAACTGAATTGGTGCGTAGGTCTGTGATGCCCCATAATGCAACACTGCGCATTCAGTTTCCCCGCTAAATTAGCGGCAAAACTGACGTCACATGACCTCAACACCAACTCAGTTTCCCCGTTAAATGTAGCGGGTATTTGAATTGGTGTTGAGGTCGTGTAGCGTCAGTTTTCCCGCTAAATTTTGCGGGGAAACCGAGTTTGTGATAAGTCACGTGACATGAAGGGATGTGACATCATTTTTCCAGCCAAATTTAGCGGGGAAACTGAATTGGAGTTGAAGTCACGTGACGTCAATTTTCCCGCTAAATCTAGCGGGGAAACTGAATTTGTTCATAGGTGACGTGACACGAAGTTATGCGACGCCATTTTCCCCGCTAAATTTAGCGGGGAGACTGAACTGGTGTTGAGGTCACGTGGCGTCAATTTTTCAGCTAAATTTAGCGGGGAAACTGTGACGTCATGTGACGTCACAGGCCACGACTTCACGAGATGCCGCTTCACGAAATCCGGAGCAACTAGCCAAAAACGTTTCACGTTGAAACAAACACCGAGCGCGTTGCATTATGGGGCTCTCACCGTACCTTCCTCGTCCTCCCTGGCCTACCCTCAAACAAAAACAAAGAAATCAAATATATAATTTTTTTCTCTCAAATTCTCTCAAAGTCATTACAGACAAGCGTAAACGTCTGTAATTGTTTTTATATATAATCTGTTCTGACAAGCCCTAGACTGATCGCGAGTTCTTTTCATCAGCCAATCATATCTCTCTTCATCATGACCCTTGTCATGAACTCATATTGCCTTTTGGCAGAACTAATTCTTCCACGTGCATGGCAGACAGGGAACGCTTCTCCGTACTTCGAGAAGATGCGTGTTTACTCTTGCCCCGAGTGTAATAGATCAGGAGGCCAGACGGACCTTACCGAGCCAGTCTCGCCCTAGCTTTCGAAGATAAGGAGCCCATCGCAGCCTTCCCGACTGACACAGACACTCTCGCGCTACCCAGCTGTTACGCCGACTCCTCGACACTCACTGCCGCTTTCCCGACGCTCGATTATATTTTTTTTGTATTTGGCACAAGTTCGCCGATTAAACCTTTACTTTTAGTTTTACGTTTGTCTATTCTTTTCCATCCGCGATAATACTTTCCAAAACTCGTCTCTCCTTTTATGTACAAGTGACTGTAATGCACTACCTGAGTCCATCGTAACGGTTGCTGATCGTTCCTTCATCGCAAAACTCACCCTACATGTTTTTTTTTCTTTTCAGGTTAGAATGTTACAATTAGTTATTAATAGCAAATGGTTGTTCTTGAACTTCATTGTTCATTTTTAAGCCTTTTTTCTGTTACGTGTTTAAAAATTACCCTCTTACGTAATGCACCCTGGGGCCTTTGAGGTAAAATAAATGGAATGAAATCAAAAATAAAATTTGTCGTCACATTTTCAATGTGACAGTAGACTCTGAAAAAGCAGCTAAGGGCCAATTTTGAAAATTCAATAAATGCGCTATTTCGGCATCTTATTTGGATTCTAGTTCCAGTGATGTGATTGGTCCGAGACACTTTGGAGCGCCGTTTGGAGCAGCCAAAAGTCAATTTTGGAGCCGAAAAACGTACCTTTGGAGCACAAGCACACATTTCCTTTTCAATCATACCAGCGCCAATATCGCCTTAAGATTTATGTGTTTATGTATAATTTGCCTTCCTACTTCTGTGTAACCTTTTGATGGCATCAAAAAAAGTATGGCAGGTTTGATTCTCTAGCTAGCAGTTCAATTACGCGTAGAAGCACAGGGCACGGCAACAAGATGCTGATTGGTGGAGGGAAGCACTATACTCCGTTTCACCTTACGTTGGACCCCGAGCCAAAGCTACGGACCGCCAGAGCCAATCAAGCGCATGTTTAGAAGTGACGTCAGCTTGCTCCTCAAGCGCGTATCAGTGCGCGGGTTGCAATGGCGCCGGCAGGAAGGCTTAGGCGGGCTCACTGGGGATGAACCGATCGCATCTGCTGTTTTCGATTAGCATACCTGACTTTGTGTAATGTTCTTCGCTTATTACGGAACGCTGGAGCATTCTGGAGTTGTGAGATCGACGCGCGACGGTTTCGTCGCCTCTCTGTGTGTGGGATAGGCTTACACGGATAGCTTTACCCGTCGAGCAGAAGCAGGGTCCGCAGAAGCCTTTCGCTTTACTTGTGGCACACAGAAACCCATACACGTTTTAAGTCACTCAACAATTCAGGTAAGCGTTAACAATCGAACCTTGACTTTAACCGAAACGCTCTTGCTTGCTTGGAAGTTCGCCGCATACTCCTGCTCGCATGCAGAACGCGCAGGCCAGGGTTTTATAAATCGGTAAATAAAAGTGAAAGAGCAAGCAAAGTGAGTGTTTTAATTCGTAGTTTTTGCTGCAAAACCGTGCGTGCGTTTAACAAGAACTCCTAACGTGACTGCCACGACGTAGGGGGAACGTTCATCAACACTATAGCTCTCGGAGAGCGAGTGACGAACCACGCACGGCGGTATGAAGCTATTTTGTTTATTTTCTCCAATTCCGCAAAAACCATGCGGCATCGACGAATAAATCTCCGCTTCACGGCGCAACCAGACATGTTGTCAATGGATGTTTTCTTTTCCATTCACTACGATGGCCTTAGCCTACCAGCTCGTCCGTCGTGATCCCGGTGAACACAGCCTTCTGAATCCACGAACGTTTCCGAGACGGCACCAACGTGCGAAGGCCCCTTGAGCTTCGAACTGTGCGAATTCGCACCTAGCGATGTTGGCCCCAATTATTGTAGTAAACGTTCAGCTCAACTTGGCGCGCCTCTTTTCCAAACGAGGTTTTAGCGAATGTCGTCTGGAAGCGAGCTGGCGATGGAAGTACCGGCGCCTTTGACGGAGACACGCTTGACGATGCCGCAGCCATTACGCAAACAACGGCAATTTGTCAGGTGACATCTTAAACATGGGCAAAAAGTATTTGTAAAGTTGAAATGATTGCTTCCAATAAACATTTATCAGAGTTTTACAGAGTGTACAATAACTTTTAAATAAAAAAACTTCTCTTTGGAAGAAACATTTTTAAAGATCACGTCACGAAATGAAAAGCAAACCTGAACCAAACGCATGAAGAAACGAACACAACGGCAGCGTTGCCAACTAAAAGTTTAATTTCTCCGAACGTGCTACCTAATTATGTATTAAATATCACGTTTGAAAGCTCTTCTTGAATACAAAAGTTGTTTTTGTGTTGATGGTACACTACACAAAAATATTAAACTAAGGCTAAAGTATATCCACGCTTCGTACTGCCCAAGGTCTTTGACGCACTACTTCGCGATGCGTAGGAACAACTTGTCTGGGTCGCGTCACAGCCCCCAGCCTTCCGCTGCGGTCCTACGTAAGGTGAAACGGGAGTATAACTGCTGTGCATTGATATTTTAGGCACGAAATAAAACGTAAGGCGAATAGTACATTCCCCTAAAATAGTGTTAAAATGTAATAATTTCGAGCACCAAGTTTCATGTTTTCTTTAAGCTATAAAGTCGTAATAAAACTGCAGTCCTTCATTTAGATAGAAAACAAAGCTTTTGTCATTTGATTATGAACAGCAAAGACGTTTTAAAAGCAGAACTTCATGATAACAAAAATCAGCACGTAAACAATACACATGCTTTCTTAAAAAAAAAAAAAAATCCCGTTTAGTTTGTTTAGATTATTCTAAGGCTTGCATTTACTACACCAGCTCAGTTAGTTTTAATTTACTGTATTCACTGTGCCATCAAACGAATGGGACCCATATAAAGATAATAAATAAGCGAGCAAGATATGCAAAATTGCGATGCCTTGATCGCGCGGTTGTTGCTTCACTGATGTGCACCATGGCGCGGTGACAAGCGCACTCAACGATGTTGGCCATCCAGCCAGAACAGACAACGAGCCCGAAAAATATTGCGAAACTTCCGAGTACTGTCAATGTTTGATACAGAGATCAAATCGGATATGATGTTATTTGAGGCGATAACCGAAAGTTCTGGAAATTCTCAAGGTCCTGCCGTAACGACCTAGAAGTGTAGCGGAGCCTGATGTATTGCATGTTCGGCGCTAATAAAGTGGAAATAAGATTTGGAGCAATGTTAGCGCAAATTTCTCACATTTCGGCAAAATGTAGCAAGATGTAGCACTTTGGTACAGCTTGGCGCTAATGGTGCAGTTCGGCGCAAACTGGCTCAGTTTCGTCACAAATGGCGCAGCAATCATGTCTCTATAGTTCACCAGTGTATATTGGTGCGTTGCAACTGTACTCATTGTAAGATCAAGAAAAAATTCAGTTTTGCACATTATTCACGCGATGGGCGAAGTAGTCTCTACGAGGTTTGGTTGTCGAAGGAAAATAGAAACGATGCTTTCAAGCGTTTGGAACGTGTATGTCTCGATAAAAATACACAACGATAATCCAAGATGCCCCTACATATATTTTAATTAGACACAAGAAGGGGGTAATTAGTAATGCTCCTCGAGGAGCTGGACATTTTTTACAACAGTTCTTGAGGTGAACAGGAGTATCGTTTCGAGGGAAATGAGTGGCCATCGAAAACTTCCCTTTGCAAGCTTTATGTTTAAGTTAGTGCCGAATATCTGCTCAAAATTAAGCCGTTTTATTTTAAGAGTCAGTAAATCCGATGCACGGAATGCCAGAATCGGTGCTTACCAGACCCCCGGAGTAAGATGGCTTTAAGCCCAGCTGTGCCGACCGCCAAAGCACACACTACTTACGCACGAAGCGCTTCCCGCTTCGCGTCAGACTGACGTCACGGACGCGCTCTAGAAACAACACAGCTGATTTTGTTTCACGATTGCTGCTAACCGCTTCTTCGTGCGGGAAAACCGAGCGGGTCAGCTCACGCGGGCGGGCTATTTCCGGAGAAAATATTTGCGAGGAGAGTCAGCTTGCCGAAAACACACACGTTCTCAGAATGACGCCCGTCTGCGTAAGGAAGGCGAGAAAACACACCCTCTATTTCACCGTATACGATGGCCATCCAAGTCAATCCAATCCGGAGAGCAAGTCGTCTGCTTTTTGCGCAGGAGTTGCGGTGACGTCAGAACGACGCCGAGCTCTGATTGGCTCTGACTGGAAGGATAGTGGGATATACCTTAAAATATACCCACTACTATTTTTTTTTTTTTGCATCAGCCAATACGTGTTTGGCGTTCTGACATCATTGCAACCCCTGTGCAAGAAAGAAGCAGACGAACTTGCGCTCCGCATAGCGTGAGTGTCACGTGACTTTCGAGTTACGTGATATATTCACAGTACTGGATTGACTGGAACTGCGCTGCGGTCCATCGTAAAATAGTTGACCTCGATTACAGTTCAACGATTGGAAGCAGTCTATATGGGCCACTGCTCAAAATTCAAAAGGTGCGACTTTAGTGCTCTTCACCGCTAGACGGTTTTGAATCTATAGACTACAGGATAGGCCCACCGAGCCCCGTATGTGGCATGCTATAGCTGTATCCCATGATGGTTACTTCCTAAGACAGAAAGTCCAAGTCGCGCTGGCCCTAGGTCGTCTCCAAAACTGAGATGACTTCCACAGGTCACTCTGAGCCCGCGCGCTTTATCATTTATGAACACGTGCCTTCACCGATGAAATACCAATCATGCTCCAGCCCTTCTCAGATATCAGTATCAGTGCGTTTTTCACACCAACCTAAGTTCTGGGCGGGACCGCGCACTGAAGAATGAATGCGCGTGTTCGCCTTATGCCTGCTCAAGAAAGCCAAAAAGTCTCTCAATATCATACACACGCCACGCATGAGCTAAGCCTCGAACTGTCCCGCTTAATCTTCACCTTTATATAGTATATGAACACAACGGCACGATCTGCGTAACCAAGTACGTGGATTGCGCGTGACGTCATTGCACCATGCTGGCGGTAATCCCTACTTGTTCTTGCCGAGAAAAAACAATTTCGGTGGTGTAAAATGCATGCTCCAAAAGATACGCGCTCAACGGCAAGACCACATACAATGGCCACTCGTGTGGCGTCAGCGCGAGCCGTGTGTACTGCACCGCGAACTGTAAACAACCGAAGCACGCCACCGGACTGATAGGACATTGCGCTTTGTCCAGTGTACTGTCTTAAAAGGTCCGGAGTGTGATGCGCGGGATTCTCTTGATCACCCCAGGGAACTCCGGGAGCACGCACACCCGCTGAGCCTGTGCTTCCGCGACAACGAACTGGAGCGCCAATATGGCGGAACCTGCGACGTGAGCTGCTGCATCTCCGTGGCCGCCTGGCCCCTGGTGGCCCTCTGCTCGGCGGCGGCCTATCCGCTCGGTCACGTGACTGCCTTGGGCTCCTACATGGCCGGCCTGGTGGCACTACTCGCCCTGGCTGCGGCCTGCCTTCTTCCATTCCTCGCACAGGTAATGGCGCCCAGAGGACGCTGCCACAATACGCAGTCAATTGTCTAATAGGGCAGTTATTTAATGGGAACGTCAAGTTGGACAATGAGCACTGAGCTTCCAGTGCCATCAGTACTGACGCATCACAATGCTGTTCAAAAGCCGAGCCCGAGAATAGGTAACTTTGTTCTAAGAACCAATTTATTTTTTACCTTAATCGTGGGTACCACGACAGAACAGCACACGAGAAAACAGCACGAGACAAAACAGCATGGTCAAAACAGCACTGCGTCAAAACAACACACCGAAAAAACAGCACGCGTCAAAACAGCACGCGTCAAAACAGCACGTGCCAAAACAGCACGCGACAAAAGAGCACAGCAACAAAACAGCACGCACGTAATGCATGCTCGTTTTTCGCTGTAGGACACATTACATTAAGTACTTCCTTCTAACGTGTTCAGGCAGTAGAACACGTGTATTGCTGTTACATTTTATTATCTACCCTTATATGACATTATATTATTACCCACACCGTTATATTTATTACCTAATTATATCTTTTCGTGCATGTTTAGTAAAATAAAACCTTTTCCACCGCAAGCCAATTAAGCTCAATTTCTTGCCGTATTTTGACGTATTGACAAGCCCCCACACCTCGTGGGGGCTTGTCTGTAAGCAGCGCGCTGGCCTATAAGTGGGTAATCAAATATAGCAGCGCAGGTAATAGAGAGTTTTAGTAGATCGTTCCGATGACTCCGATAACGATACCCGATACTCTGCCTCCGCCTTTGCGCCTACATATATAGTATCGTTATCGGGGGTTTCGGAGGTATCGGAACGATCTACTAAAACTCTCTAATACTATAAAGTCATTTAACGGTAGATAATAAAATGTAACGGGAATCCACATGTTCTTAATTTAGGCGCGTGCTTCCAATAATGTGTCCTACAGCAAAAATAAAAAAGAAAACAGCATGCATTTATGTGGCCGCTGTTTTGTCGCGTGCGTTTCTGACCGTGCTGTTCTGTCGCGTTCTCTTCCTCATGACGTCATAGGTATGAGATGCGAGACGACGCCACTTGAACTCTGATTGAGTGTGCGGAACAGTTAAACCGTGTCTCAGAATTAAATCGGAAACAAATTCTGCTTTCGGCCTGCCTTAAAATAGATTTTACGTGACCAGGCCAGTTATACTTTTCTTCCACCTCAGTCAGCACAGCGAAAATTTACATCGGGTATGACTTGCTCGAAAACATCCACCCGCAATTGTGTTGTGTCAGTGTGCATGTTTACACATGCGTGAAGTGAGCCGGCCCCAACGGGTGTTTGATGTCTCCGCTATAGATAAAAATTCTGCCAGGGCAGTAGCACTGCTTGCCTGATGTCTAACGTGAATGACGCCGTTGTGATGCACGACCGCACGCCGGTATCAGCTACCCTAAAGGCCCCTGCGCACACCTGCGTTTGAGAGCGTTTGATTGAGTCTCACTGCGTTTGACTATACGGTACGGCGGCGAGAAACCAGGACATCCCTGCTTTTTATAACGTGTTCCAAGCTATTCCTTGAATTGAATTGCACGCTCCATGCGAAGCACAGGTGTGCCGGCGATTCGCTCTCGTTTCTCGACGTGGCGCAGTCGAACGCACTCAAACGCAAATGTGTGTATCGGCCTTGAAGGACCTGTAGAGTTAACAGTTGGCGCATTCTCGCACAGACGGCACCTCGCCCGGCGTCTATGCTGTCTTCAGCCGTGCAGAGACAGACTTGGGCCCGACTCCTGGTCGCTCTGCTGGCCGTCCTCCTTTGGGCTGCCATGCACTTGGCCACAACGGTGAGCCCGTCAGCCGCCTTTAAGCCCTTCAAAGCACTGAGAATCGTGAACGGTGCCACATGCTACGATTCAACGCAAGACTTACAGTTGGTTTCGCACGATCATACTACGAGTCACGTATTGCTCATTTCTGTTGTCGCTATAATTCATGCACCAAGTTCTTGACGTCCTTCCTTACACTCCGCGCACCTGTAAAGGTTGCGTAATTTCGACGTGCACAAACTCCCGATTAGACCGAAGATGTTAACCCGGCAGTGTAAGTTCAATTTCAGTTTTTAATTAGTCTTTCGATCAGCCTACTTACAAGTCTCGTAATGTAGTCGTGCAGTCATCGTTCCCAATTATTAGCCTCCAATCTTAACAATGCGATTCCAGTTCGCATGCTGGGTCTATTTCATCATGCTAAACCTTGCATAAATTTTCTTGTTATGTTCCCGCCTGCTAAATATCCGTAATTATACCCGCCTTGCAAAAATCCCATCAAGGGACTGCAGTATTTATAAATAAATAGATAATCAACTAAGATATCAGTTCAATTAACCCATGAGTCTCCAGACAACAACAATACGGTCAAGATCCTTTCAACAAAACGATGCCGCTCACATTGGGTAAGCGTCAAACCTCCAGAGGCAACAGTAGGGTCAAGGACGACAAAGGATCTTGATCATTTGTTCAAACCCTGCTCACCCCAGCGTGATCACCAAAATTAGTTTGGTGTGAGGGCTGTCGATCTTATTCAAAGCAACTATGCCACAAAAAAAAAAAAAGCAGTGAACTGAAAGCGACTGCAACAGACGCCGAGAGTGAGACCGTGAAGGTCCCGACTCCCTCGCAGCTCCTGGGGGCCTCTGAAGAGCCCGAGCTCGGGAGGACTGCGCGTCACACGACAAGCGTGGCGGTACTCGCCCTGCTGGCCGTGGCCGTCCTCGTCCGGCTTAGCTACCTCACCAAGCTGGCCTTCCTGCTGCTCATAACGGCGCTGCAGTGCGCCGTCAACCAGGTCGGGCCCATTCCGACGCAGTTCCTGGCCGCGATGCCTCGGTGAGCTTGCATGCGTTGACCATAGCTAGATGATCTAGAAACTGGACCATAGCAATGGTAGACTATAGAAGCTACATCATAGCAAAGGCTAACTATAGCAATGGTGGACTAGCAGGTTGATTATTGCTTTGGTCAGCTATAGATAGGCTGAGCATTGCAATGGTGAGCTGAAAACTTCACATAGCTATGATAGGCTAGAAGGCTGCCATATAGCAATGGTGGGCTAGAAGCTTGACCACAGCTTTGGTGGAGGAGAAGGCTGACGATAGCAATGGAGGACTAGAAGGTTGACCACAGATATGAGATAGCTAGAAGGCTGACCATAGCAAGGTGGGCAATGGTGGATAGCCCGGGGGATCGGCGGCCGAGTGTGTTGACCACAGCTCGGAGTACGTGGATCGAAAGCTCACGCGGCAGAACCCAGGCATCCTGAGTTCAATCCACACCCCCAGCATCGTAGCGAGGTGTGATCGTGTAACCATTACTGCGTCTTGCATCTTTAAGACCCCAGGCTAGCAGTCGTTCTGCATTGGATAAACTTTTCATCTACTCCGTAAACCAGTGTTTCCACACCTCAAGCGAAGATCGACCTTACGCTTGATTGGTTGGGCAGCGTGCCATAAGTATGGTGGGCTTTCTTTCTGGTCCACCATATGCCATAGCCGCTCGAACTCTTCGTGGATCAGGAGCGTGCTCCGTAAAACTATGCGCCGAGAAACTGAAGGAAAGGAGGAGACAAGAGCGCGCGGGGACGTGAGAACGCCGAGCTCTGATTGGAACGATTAGTGGGTAGATCTAAAGTTAGCTGCCTTTGTCTCCACTGCACTCGTCGAACGCTTTAGAACGCAGAACGCCGGCGTCTGGCGTTTGGCTCTCGCATTCGAACGCGTTCAACGAGTGGAGCGGAGACAAAAGCAGCTAGCTGTAGGTCTACCCACTAATCCTTCCAATCAGAGCTCGGCGTTGTGACGTCCCCTCTCGTCTCCTCCTTTCCCACTTTGTCGGCGCATAGCTCCAGGGCAGTGAACAGGGGGCGCCTCGGTCGGCTGCTAGTCAGTGCGGCTGGTGGCCAGGAAGGGCGACTTTAAGAAGGCCGTGCTACCCAGTGATGGGGCAAGAGCTCTGCGTCACAGTTCGGCAGGGCACTCGGACGTTCGAGCTCGAGATTGAGTCCAATGATTGCGACCGCGGGACGTCTCAGAGGTTGCGAAAATTCCGCATTACATGGCATTACCTATCGAACCAAACTTGATTGCCCGAACGGTATTCCCTTTGAAAGGAAAACGTCATCCGGGGAGGTACAAAGTCGTCCAAGATCTTCAACAATTACAGAAACAACTGCTATCTTTGCTTCTCCCTTTTGGCTGGCGAGGAAAACGTGGACGTAACGATCGATAACGATCCGTTAGAAAACAGGACCTATTCGTCTATTGTTTGTCATGGTATTCATGCGTTCCAACCTCCTGTATAATGCGCGCATAGGAAAAAAAAGACTATTAAAGCCGAAAACATGCTGCAAATCACTCTCTATTTTTAACTTCATCCGTGTCTTCCACTCATTCTTGCGTGGTTCACCGCCAGCTATTTTCACACTTGGCTTCTCCCATCATCGGTACCATGCTAATACCGGCACTCTTGCACTGTGTCGAACTTTTTGTCGCTTTCACTTCGTTATATGCGATGCTCGACTTATTCCCCTTGACATTTGAGAGTGAAAAAAAATTGGGTTGTGTGTATGTTTATGCAACCAAGAACTTGGCTGCATAAACATACAGAGGTCTGCCTCAACGGGCGACTTGTCTCCTGCAGCTGTAGATGAGAAATTTAGCCAGTGCAGTACAACCGCTAGCCTGGGGTCTTTAACGTGCATCAAGCAGCAGTTATACACGGCCGCACGCCGGTACGATGCTCATCCAGATCGAAACGGGCAGGGGTGGGGATTGAGCCCAGGATCCTGGGTTCTGCAGCGCGAGCTTTCGCTCCACGTGCTCCGTGCTGGTGATTGCGCTAGCCCACTCGGCCACGGATCCCCTCATTTGAGAGTGTTCTCCAAGTAGTCAGTGCTGTCATAAATCCGTACTAATCAAGTGCTTCCGCGTTAAGGTCGGTTCTCACATGCAGCTAAGCGCTGATGTAGCGATCCTCACGTGCCGTCAGCTACTTATCGTCTGCCATGAGCAACAGTTTTGACGGTGCGATACAAAGCTGGTGAACGCTCCCGTCAGCACGCGCTTAGCGCGAGGTAAGCGCTACGCTTGTAGCGCTCCGCTGCATGTGTGAACGGGCCTTTATCCACCTGCACGACGATTGTTCTCGAACTTACGCTGACTGCCGCCGTCCCGCCCAGGGCACCGCTGACACACGGCGACGCGCAGAGCATCTACCTGGCCGTCATTGCTTTGGCGCTGGCCCTCGTCTCCAGACAGGCGAGTACCTGCCCAACACCTTCTAGACAACGAGGGCCTATACTGCTAGGTTTTCTAAGTCACGTGACCGCGGAGGACAGTGCGGGCCACACATTGGACAGGAGTGCCACGTCAGCGTTCGGCCGGGATTCGTGCCCTCGCCGATTGGACGCGAGTCTCAGCCGAGCGCCGAGGCAGCCCCCGTGTCCAATCAGCGTCATTTTCACAATGGCCGCCTCATTTCGACGATGGCCGAAAATGGAGCGCGTACAGGAACAAAGTAGTACGAAGTGTCCTATATCCTCACAACGTCCAAAAGCACGATGTCCGTGGAGCGTTCAACGCCGTGAACTGTGCCGGATCGCAATCAAAACCCGCGTGCCTGCGCGGAATCTGGAACTCAAACATCTCGCCGAATCGCTCCTCACATCGGGCATCTTCTGAAGTTTAAGGACACGTTCGAAGGACGCCCTGCCAAGTTCCCCATTTCGAAACGATATCGCAGCCGACGCGCGTTGCGCATCGCGGATCCCGATCCGGGATAGTTCTCCGGTAACTGTTCATGCGAACAGGGCCATAAAACTCGCTTTCCTAACCGTCCATTCGTGAGCAAAGCACGAACACCTCTAGGTTGGTCAGCGTAAGGCGCGCGCGCGCTTTCGGAGCGAAAATAGAACTTCCGCAAATTCGAAATCGGGCATAAAACTCCAACGGCCCGGAGAACACCGTCGTGAAGGGTCGAAAATTTACGCCCGTCATAAAGCCGGAACCAAGTTTTACGGCGAAAACAGAGCGAACAAAGGGCCGCCGAGCGGAGGAACAGCCCCTCATGTCTCCCTCGGCCGAAGCCAACTTCCGCCACCGCCTGTATCCTCCGCAACCTCCACGCTGCTTTCCTTGGCACGGTTCCCCGGGTGCCGCTTCCAACCGAGTCCGGAAAAAGCCTCCGGGGAGAGCGCGATCCGTCGAGCGACACGACTACCCTTGGATACATGTGCACCTGCCCCGGCCCTGCCAAGACCGAAGCTGTCAGCCGCGTCGTCCCCGGGCCCGCGTACACGTGCCAACTCATAAAGCCGTACTGGTGTCCACACCTCCTGTGTGTGACCGGAGTGCTGCATTCCGTAGCGCGTTCTGGGAACGAACAGAGTTCAATCTTTGTTTTGATCACTCGTTGTCTCGTTAACGCCGGTTAAATTAGTCAAGCCGAGCTGCGAGGTTCCGTATACAAGGAGGTCGTCTATCATCGTAAAAAAAACATTCATTTTAAAACGTGCAATACGTTTTATCACGGAAGTCCCTCTTCCCGATGCTTGTCTGTCCGTGCATCCCAGCAAACCCTATGACACGTCACGTCACGGAGTTACGTGACACCGTGTCATGACGTCACACACGAACTAACGGTGACATGCTGACATCGCCACGTCACAGTGTGTCGGTGACGCCGCTGTCGGGGCGGCGCATGCCCAGATGCTCGACCGCGTGCAAATCTGGTTTCCGCGCGTCCGCAATGCACCCACCTGGTGTGAGCAAACGCGGGCATGTTCGTCAACAGCGTGTTTGGCGTATAGTCTATAGACCATAGTCTACGAACTGGGATTGCTCGGCGGAGGCCCGAATTCTCCAGTTGCTTTTGGAAGAAACCTATGACGGGCTTCCTCTCTTAACTCTCAGTCGGAAGCGACTAATCAAAGCATTTGGAAAAGGAAGATTAAGTGATCAGTCTCGCGCACTAAATGGTAGAAGAGCGAAAAAAATTATATAATCATAACGTACAAAAAAAAAAAGGTCAAGCTGCGTGACATCAAACGACCTTTTTAAATTGCTCGCTTGGAAGGCACTGACACAATGTTTGCGTTTAACCAAAGAGAGAATGGACTGCTCTGGGAAAGGGAAGACCACCTTTGATTCTTACTAAAATTCATCAATCTAAAAGCAAAAAGAAAAAAAACGGTTTCGATTTTAGGCGAAAGAAGAAACTGACAAGTTACAAAGTTCGTCAAAGGGATAAACTATCTCTTCACTGAGGGCTACACAAAAAGGTGCCTTGCTCAGCTTTCTAACATTTTTGGACTGAAGAAGAAAAACCGTGACAAGACCGCCACAGGTCCGTCAAAGACTGTCACAAGAGTGTCTCAAGCCCTGCACAGATGAGGATAAACACGACACAATATGGACATAGTTCATCGTGGAAAAAGTTAGTACTTTATGCGCGTAAATATACGGACGTACGGATTCCTCATAGCGCTTAGGTTCGAATAAACGTAAACGCAGTAAGCAAAATAAATAAAAATAAAAAATGCACGTTTTGGTACGATTTAGAGAATGCAGCATATTCGGAGATTACGGATATAGAAAATGCGGCATATAATCGTTAAACAGCGTCAACCTTAATCTAAGAAAAGACAACAAAAAAAGTGCGCCCTTTGCTTTGCTTTCCGAAAGACTAAATTTAAAATAGTTCAGGAGGGCAAGCCCGCGGAGACCTTTGCGGAAACTCGTTTAAAAATACGGCCTGAGGGCTCCTAAAAATAGGGTCGTTTCGACAGCAGTAAAACGTTTGGTCGTCAACGTTTCGACAGCGGCGAACGCATATAGCGCACGCCGTGCTGTTTACAAACAGACGCATTGTCCGCGGAGCACTTGACACCTCCCGTCCGTCGGAGCAGACTGTCGTTCGCGTGGGGCTTCGAGCCCGCGCAGACGAGTCGACAAGTAAAGGCCAAGCGCTGCGCATGCGCAGATCGTGCATTCCGTCTTCGTCCTAAATTGTACGTTGCGTGAAACTATAGACCGTCAGCGGGGAGCAATATATCCGCGATTGCTTTCCCGATTCGGGGACGTCATCAATGGAGACCAGTCGGTGGCAGACGAAAACACCGCAAAAGGTATGTGGAGTGCAAGTTCGTCTGCTTCTTTTGCTGGAGTTGTGTTGACGTCGGAATGCTGAGCCGTGATTGGCTCGATTGGAAGGATAGTGGGTAGACCTCGAGACATCAAGCTATTGAGGTCTGCCCACTATCCTTCAATCAGAGCCAATCAGAGCTCGGCGTCGTTCTGACGTCACCATAAGCCCCTGCCAAAGAAGCAGACGAACTGGCGCTCCGCGTACCCTCGTCTAGCTGATATAAGGCACGCTCGCTGATTGCGTCATTCCGCGAGCGATTACACCACGGCAGAGGAGGAGACCACAAGCAAAAGAACGGACGAGGCGGGTACCATAAAGACGATGTCTGTCGGAAGAGGGTGCGCGTCATTGGATTCCATTGTTCTTTCGCAGCTGGAGGTAACGTCCCGGCGGCTGTTCCTGTGGCGCAAAGACGTCGAGGAGCAGAAGGAGAAGGTGGCCGACATGAGGCGCAAAAACGAGGCCCTCGTCTACAACGTGCTGCCGCTGCACGTGGCCAAGCACTTCCTGGGACGACGGAGGCTCGACGACGTGAGTATGCCTTCGAGTCGAGTCATATCGATGTATTTCACCGTGCATCTGGCCATTGCCAGGTCACTCGGTCAGTGCCAATGGAGCGCGCCCGGATGCGTATTCGGACAAGTTTGTGGAATCAGTCAACGGGTCAATTTCGGCATCTAATTGGCGCGCTTCCAAGTCTTTAACTGGCGGATTTTAAAAGACGAATGTGAAAATTAAAAAAAAATGGAGCACACTGAACATAAGAAATTAAGAGCAGACTGACTGCGATTTCCATGCCAAATTGTCCGGTAGATACCAGTGCCCGCGAGCCACCTTTTAGTACCTTGGGCTGCAAAGCGTGGCAGGGAAATCAATGCTGCCCGGCAAGCAGCAAAATCAAGGTAAAATATACCTTTTTCCGTGTTACAAAAAACAAAAAAAAGGGGGGGGGGTAATTTAAAGTGCTTTTTTTATCAGTTGCTTAGGAAGCAACTGATAAAAAGGAGGGTCTCCATTGGTCCACAACGTTGGAAAGCCACTCGTGGCCTCACTGAACCCCAGGAGGGTTCCAATGTCACAAACACGCAATGACCTTGCGAATTCCGAGCGAACCACGATAAAGGTGTCTCGGCAGGCGTTTCAATGCACTCAAAGTATTGTCTGCTTTACTCTACCAGACCGACATAAGCGGCGTGTCCGGAAAAAAATACACACACGCACGCACGCACGCAGACACACACGTGCACAGGCTGTGGAAATTGTCACGTGTCTGCATGCCGGAACCAGCGGAGAAAGTTCGCACAGGGCTCACAGTGTCGCGCTGTGTAGTCTTTCCTAAACACAGACGTTCGTAAGAAGTGAAGAGAAGCGCTCAGACTGCGAAAAAAAACCGAGTGACATATCTATATGCTTAACAATATGTATACAGTCGTGTGTTAAGGTTGGGACCAGTACACTGGCACGTTACATACCTACGTAAATTGTCGAGCAAGCGATTGCATAACATTAATATTTAATATTGATAAACTGTCGGACAGTTCGTGTCACGTCCAAAAGAAAAAAAATACTGAAGAGGCAAAATTTCGGTAGTCTTTACCGCTTTGGATTTCGCACGCGAGTCAGTCTTCACCGCTTTGCACCGGTGCGCTCGGAGAAGCGGCGCGGAGGAGCAGCTCGGTTAGCCATAGGGGGAGTTAGAGAGACAGACTTGTATACGTAACAAGGTACAAGTAACCGATTACTTGTAATCAATTACATTTTATTGTAACTTTCTAACGCCTCAATTAATTTTTTTTCTTTTCTGCGGTAACGTTCGCTATAATCAAATTACTAATTTTTTCTGCAATCCATTACAAGTAATCAATTATATGTTTCCGAAAGAGCGAAAATGATTGAGCTGAGTATTTTATACGTAAAAAATCGCTATGTCTGCCTGTGCGTCACTCGTCTATGTTGCAGCAACGTTGGACACTTTTTTTTTACCGCTAAACATTTAAAAGAAGATACCAAGATACCAGAAGGATGGTAATGTCAACACGCTCAGCGACGTGTTTTGGCTGTCGAGCTTTCGAGAGTGCCTCGTTTCCTGTATACGGGTTGTCACGATCCGGCTTTGCCTAGGCATAGACGACTGTACTCTGCACCGACCTCATCTAGCCACGACAAAGGGCCTCCCCATTCCATCTAGAAAAAGAAACAAAAAGAAACAAAAGGTTACCCCTTTGAACATATGTATGCATTTTTGATTTCTTAGGAAAAAAAGTATAAAAAGAGTAATGTGAAAAGTAATGAATTACTTTGTGGTAACTTTTCGATCACTTTTGAGATGCAGTAATCGATTACTGTAATCAGTTACATTTTTCAATAAAGTAATCGTAATTGTGATCGGTTACTTTTTTTCAGTAACGCGTACACGATTGTAAAAACTTCGTCTCACCCTACGATGGACTAAAGATAAAATCTACGGACCGCCAAATGCGATTACGAGCCACTTAAAAATTGCGTGGTATTTCGCTTCGATGCCCGTATCGGTGCCCGCGTCTCGGATCACTGATGGGGATGTACGGACAGTGATTCGAATCGATTAGTTAGCACTGAGTGACTCGTCAATTTTACATTGCAAAGAAAGCCACGACATGCAGGTTCTTTGCAGTGTCGAAGCTATAGAAATGATGCAGCGCTCTTTGATTCCGGAGCATTAGTTCGTCCACCCCTAATCAATGTTAACCATGTCATAGCTTATCGTGGAACGTGATTGGACCTGGCGGCCCTGGCTTTGGCCTTTAGTCCATCGTAGGATGAGACAAAGTATGGAAGTCTTGGCGCGTCCCTTGCTTGTTTATGAAACGTTTCAAAAGTAGCGGTTGGGAACTTGTTGTAACATAAGAAGTTTATGTAACGGAAACGCGTCCGCGTTCCGTTACGTAGACCTAGGGATAAGTAGAAGAGTCACAACGGAACACGGCAATTTTTGGGCACAGAGTAACAGAGTATGCCATACAATATTGCGATGTATCAAAACCATAATAACTTCCACGAATATGCAGCGAACAGGAGTAGAGATAGTAATCCTATAGTTACCAGTTTCTTTTTTTTTCACAACAAACCTGAACGAGGTGACGGCCCTGTCTGCGAGTGAAGCAGTTATTCTAGCAATTAGCGTGGATAATCACGTACGAAAGCCTCAGATCAAAGTCAGATGAAAGAATGTCACATCAAGTCTCGATCTGAGATTGGGCACGAACACATGTCAAGTCCGATTGAGGTCTGAATCCAGTCTAAATTAGGTGTGAATTGTTTTCTTCGAATATATCAAGATGTCATTCTTTCATAATAAAGATCTTTATTAATGTATCCAATAAACATGGCAGAACATATAAGATAATATAATAAATTGTGTATATATACTTTAAATAAAATCTGACATGATTTTTAGACAAAGCCAGATGGAAGAATGTCATATCAAGTTTGTATCTGTGATTGGGCACGAAGAAATACCAGGCCTCAATCAGATCTGAATGTATAGTCTAAATAAGGTATAATTGTTTTTTGTTTCAAATAGATCAAGATGTTAATTTTTCCCAATAAGACTACGAATCTCCCCTATACATATGCCAGAACATATATCAGTTAATAACTAATATGCCTTATATAATTTATATAAGATCTTATATGTCTATAGGAAATTTTTCTGTTTTCAACAGGATTGTTCTATACTGTTCTACACCACTTCGGTGCCGATGAAGTATGTGCCGAACTAGACGTCTCCTCCGAAACATTGGCGGCGGCGAAAGCATGTGCCGGCGAAACGATACGTAGGCCCATAACCGCGCGTCCATTAATCGATGGTTCGCGTCGCGAGATGACGCAAACGACCGGATGCCAGGAGAGAGCAGCGCCAAGCAGCCAAGGGAGGGGGCGACGGGGCGACCGCAGAGTGCATCGTTTGTTCCCCCACTCGAAAAATGAGAGTGCTCTAAATATACGGCGGTGGGCCCTCGATTTCCCCGCACTCGAGCTAATGGCGTGTTATATCGGTGATAGAGGGGCCGCCGCCGCGTGCTCCGAGCCGCACTTCTCGTTAGCGTCGTAAGCAACACGGGCGACGACGCGCATCTTGGAGAGTTTTGTGGCAATCGGGGACGGCAGGGATATTCGCATTAATGTCGCCGCGACGAACGCAACTGTCGTCGAACCATTTTTTTCCCCCGGATGTTCCGGATAATCTAGGGGATGACGCTGCGAGAAGAGCGAACTGCCATCATCAACCAGAAGAATCGAGGTTATTATGCCTCGTCGCTTTAAACGCGGACTCTTTTATACTTTGTTTCCCAATGAAGGCCCGCTCGCGCACTCGCGTTAGCTTAGGACCGAGTTCTTGTGACATCCTACGACGACTGGTCCGCTGGCGCCATCTACCAGGTGGCCCTGGAACTGCATTTCACCAGAACGAGACCGAATTGCCAGATCAAATGCACGCACTATCTATCTGAGAGATGGTCGTTTATAACACCGCCAAAAGCTTTTCAAGCCAACGAAGAAAGAATAATGCGCGAAAGAAATAGGAAATGACCAGATATGTGGAATAAAGAAGAGAAAAGAAAAGCGCATGATTGCGGCGCATTCACTGCGTGTGATTGGTTTTAGCCGATGACAGCAAACTTGCAAAGTCGACGAGAGCCATGACGGTGCATTTTTGGCGCTGCTTGATTATCACCATCAGATCGTAGCGTCAGTTGCGTTCGGGACCCAATGCGAAACAAAGTACAGGAACTGTTGCTTCGTTAAATATATCGACGAATAGAACTGTACATCCACAAATCCTGTATATTAGTGCGTGCGAACGTGTCTGCTTTTCTAATAATACTGCGAATCTGTCTCCTTTTACCAACCTGCTTTGGCCACACGGTTGGCATTATGTTCAAAATAAATAAATAACCTAAATACCCCGCTAACCTAAAGAACAACGAATTGCAAGGGGTAGAGAGAGAGAAAGAGAGGGGAAAGGAGTCTCGTTATCCGCGCGATAATGTAACCGACTTGTATAATGGCTATTATGATATTTGAAGCTGGGTTGTGGAGTTTGTCCTTTAATTCAAACCGTTTTTTTTTAATTTATTATTGGGACGTGACTTTTGAGACTGCCGGTGCGCAAAAGTTATCCGGGGACCCTATAGGAAAGAGTATAGTTTGGACTGGTACTTACAACCGGTAGGCCCCAAACTCGAAGTATTTCGGATAAATACGATTCCGCAAAATATTTCTACCGGCGAGTGTTTCATAGAATTATACAGAATCTATAAAAATAAGAACATTACATAAGCTTGATCGCGGTGACAAAGACCGGGAAGAAGAGAACGCATTGAGCGCAAACCACGTGGGACGTGACGTCATTGTACGACGTGACGTCACAGGGCACGTGACACGACGACGTCGACGGCACGGTACGACGTGACGTCAGCTAGGGTGTCGCGTGACGTCATGATTTGATGTCGACGTCACATCACGACGTCACAGTGGACGCCATGTGTAATATATAACTCTGGAATCTGACGCCTGGGACGCACAGCCGCAGTCGCACCGCTCATACGTCGTACAAAAAACACGGAGTTCTCTGCAGAATTATCTGCGATGTCCGCAGACAAGTCTGTCAGCGTAGAAAACGAGTGTATAAACACATACCGTGTTGCCAAAAACGCTACCTTACATATAATACGCGTTTCGCACATCTAGACAGTTTACATGTGCAGGCGTCTCTCGTCATTACATAATGTGCCCATACTTTTTTGTTTTGTTTGTTTTTTGCATTCTTTTTTAATTGGATCTTTGCCAGGGGCGTGTATATACCAAAGCGTATCATCTGTTCCGCACACGTCCGCAGGAGTTGTACAGCAAGAGCCACGAGTGCGTGGGCGTCCTGTTCGCGGCCATGCCCAACTTCTCGGACTTCTACACGGAGGAGTCCGTGAACAACCAGGGCCTGGAGTGCCTTCGCTTCCTCAACGAGGTCATCTCCGACTTCGACGCGGTGAGAATATCTATCGTCGTGGCGCTGCAACGGAACGTCGAAACTCAATTCTCTACCAGTCTTATATGCTACGGTCGCACCGCTAACGCATCGTACGAAAGACGGTCTGCAAACACTGTCTGAGGCGTGTTTCTTTTTAGACTTAGACTAGGTGGCGCAAGCTACCGTCCGTTACGAAGGGCATAGCCATTAACATCTATCCATCCATCTTCCTTGTATAGTATTGTCTGCAGACATGTTTGAAAGTGTATATATGTGTGAAGCAGACATATGCTTCGAACACGCTTGAGACGTGTCCGTGGATATTTCTGTCATTGCCATAATCCATCTGCATCTTTGGAGTAAATTAAAGTAGCGCTTTGCGAAACTAACTGTTGTGGTCTACTTCACGTAGACACACTTTAGTACTGACAATCTGGCTGTACGATTTACAAGATAATGTCAAAGGGCAGATCGGACGCCAGACGCCCACCGTTGCCAACGCGTACTTTATCTTTCTCTCTCTCCATCTTTCCGCACGTCCTCAGCTTCTGGAACAGCCTCGTTTCAAGGACATCCTAAAGATCAAGACCATCGGGTCCAGCTACATGGCGGCCAGCGGTCTCAGTAAAGAAGACGAGCCGGTAAGTGCACGGCGACAATACGCACAAAACTTTTATTTCTAAAGTCCTTAATTAAAGCACACTTCCGCTTCATTTTTGTTTTTGAAAAATAAAAAAAGCATAATGCGATTTTCTTCAGTATCACCTAGGAAGACCACACGTCAAACATTTCGACCTAGTTCTGTGTAAATGTTTCTTAGACCGTCTGGCAAACTTTACAAAGCGCCAAGTTGCCGAAATCGGCTCACACGAGCGGGCGTAGCCAACATTGAGCGAAACGTCATCGCCATTGCCCCCCTTTGCTTGTTTTGACTTCTCTGGGCAAGCGTAACGGGCGACGGCAGCAACGTTTCCTCTCGACGCTCAGCGGTATCCACGAGATTGGCGTAAGGCGCCTGCGCAGCACGTTCTTGGGAGCCGTCCGGCCGCCCCGCCGTGGTCCCGCCTTCTCCCGCATCACAACCGCCGTCCTCGTCGCCTCACCGTTTGGGATTATTTTCTCTCGGGGTTTCGTTCACACAACGTGCGCAGACCGATGCCGCAGTTCTGCAGACGTCGTCGAATGCCGTAGACATGAAAACGTGGTGAAGAGTGCGGTGCAGACGACCCTTGCGCCTGGAACAGGCCCGCCCCAATCCCGCCCGTCGTTGCGTAGAGGAGCACGTGACATGTTGTACCACGCGATAACCATGTTCTTGGCGGCTCGAGGCCAATGTTGCCAGACTGAGTCGAAGTTTCGGTTTCGATTTCTGCTCGTGTTTAAAGGGCAACTCCGCTTCATTATTGATATTTAGAAAACTATGCAGCTCTCTTCAGTATCATATAGAAAGACCCCATGTCAAATATTACGATCTAATTCCGTCTATATATTTAATAAACTGGCCAGCAAACTTTCAAATGAGCCAAGTCGCCGAAATCTGCCGACTCTAGCGTGCGACGTGAGGCGCAATCGTCAGCGCAGTCAATGCGACGGAGTTGGAGCGGCCAACGTTGAGCCACTACATCAGAGGCATGACT
>JAZHYW010038647.1:0-24026 GCA_037355805.1 Ixodes ricinus | reverse complement strand
GCGTCAGATTCCAGAGTTATATATTACACATGGTGCCCATTGGGACGTCGTGATGTGACGTCGACATCAAATCATGACGTCACGCGACACCCTAGCTGACGTCACGTGTACCGTGTCGTCGTGTGGCGTCACGTGCCCTGTGACGCCACGTCGTACAATGACGTCACGTCCCACGTGGTTTACGCTCAATGCGTTCTCTTCTTCCCGGTCTTTGTCACCGCGATCAAGCTTATGTAATGTTCTTATTTTTATAGATTCTGTATAATTCTGTAAAACACTCGCCGGTAGAAATATTTTGAGGAATCGTATTTATCCAAAATACTCCGAGTTTGGGGCCTACCGTTTGTAAATACTAGACCAAACTTTACTCTTTCCTAAAGGGTCCCCGGATAACTTTTGCACACCGGCAGTCTCGGAAACCAGGTCACGATACTTGGTCAAAAATAAATAAAAAAATATAAAAAACGGTTCGAGCTAAAAGACAAGTTCCACAACTCGGCTTCAGTGTCATAGTAGCCATTATACAAGTTGGTTACATTATCGCGTGGATAACGAGACTCCTTCCCCCTCTCTCTCTCTCTCTCTACCCCTTGCAATTCGTTGTTCTTTGGGTTAGCTGGGGTATTTGGTTATTTATTTATTTTGAACATAATGCCAACCGTGTGGCCAAAGCAGGTTGGTAAAAGAGACAGATTCGCATAATCACGAAAAAGCAGACACGTTCGCACGCAATATACAGCATTCGTGGATGGACAGTTCTATTCGTCGATATATTTTTACGAAGAAACAGTTTCTATACTCTGTTTCGCATTGGGTCCTGATCGCAGCTAACGCTACGATCAGATGGTGCCGATCAAGCAGCGCCAAAAATTCATCCTCATGCGCTCTCGTCGTCTTTGCAAGTTTGCTGTCACCGGCTAAAACCAATCACACGCAGTGAATGCGCCGTAATCATGGGCTTTTCTTTTCTCTTCTTTATTCCATATATCTGGTCGTTTCCTATTTCATTCGCGCATTATTCTTTCTTTGTTGGCTTGAAAAGCTTTTGGCGGCGTTATAAACGACCATCTCTCAGATAGATAGTGCGTGCATTTGATCATGGCAACTCGGTCTCGTTCTGGTGAAATGCAGTTTCAGGGCCACCTGGTAGATGGCGCCAGCGGACCAGTCGTCGTAGGACGTCACAAGAACTCGGTCCTAAGCTAACGCGAGTGCGCGAGCGGGCCTTCATTGGGAAACAAAGTATAAAAGAGTCCGCGTTAAAGCGACGAGGCATAATAACCTCGATTCTTCTGGTTGATGATGGCAGTTCGCTCTTGTCGCAGCGTCATCCCTTAGATTATCCGGAACATCCGGGAGAAAAAAATGGTTCGACGACAGTGGCGTTCGTCGCGGCGACATTAATGCGAATATCCCTGCCGTCCCCAATTGCCACAAAACTCTCCAAGATGCGCGTCGTCGCCCGTGTTGCTTACGACGCTAACGAGAAGTGCGGCTCGGAGCACGCGGCGGCGGCCCCTCTATCACCGATATAACACGCCATTAGCTCGAGTGCGGGGAAATCGAGGGCCCACCGCCGTATATTTAGAGCACTCTCATTTTTCGAGTGGGGGAACAAACGATGCACTCTGCGGTCGCCCCGTCGCCCCCTCCCTTGGCTGCTTGGCGCTGCTCTCTCCTGGCATCCGGTCGTTTGCGTCATCTCGCGACGCGAACCATCGATTAATGGACGCGCGGTTATGGGCCCACGTATCGTTTCGCCGGCACATGCTTTCGCCGCCGCCAATGTTTCGGAGGAGACGTCTAGTTCGGCACATACTTCATCGGCGCCGAAGTGGTGTAGAACAGTATAGAACAATCCTGTTGAAAACAGAAAAAATTTCCTATAGACATATAAGATCTTATATAAATTATATAAGGCATATTAGTTATTAACTGATATATGTTCTGGCATATGTATAGGGGAGATTCGTAAGTCTTATTGGGAAAAATTAACATCTTGATCTATTTGAAACAAAAAAAAACAATTATACCTTATTTAGACTATACATTCAGACCTGATTGAGGCCTGGTATTTCTTCGTGCCCAATCACAGATACAAACTTGATATGACATTCTTCCATCTGGCTTTGTCTAAAAATCATGTCAGATTTTATTTAAAGTATATATACACAATTTATTATATTATCTTATATGTTCTGCCATGTTTATTGGATACATTAATAAAGATCTTTATTATGAAAGAATGACATCTTGATATATTCGAAGAAAACAATTCACACCTAATTTAGACTGGATTCAGACTAGATTAGTGTCGTGACGTTTCAATAAATGTTTGGTTGTGAGTTCAGCGCTTGTGTCGTTCGCACCTTTCTTTCGTCCTTGTCTATTTTTGCGCGCTGTTTATTTCCGTGGATTCAGACCTCAATCGGATTTGACATGTGTTCGTGCCCAATCTCAGATCGAGACTTGATGTGACATTCTTTCATCTGACTTTGATCTGAGGTTTTCGTACGTGATTATCCGCGCTAATTGCTAGAATAACTGCTTCACTCGCAGACAGGGCCGTCACCTCGTTCAGGTTTGTTGTGAAAAAAAAAAAAGAAACTGGTAACTATAGGATTACTATCTCTACTCCTGTTCACTGCATGTTCGCGGACGTTATTATGGTCTTGATACATCGCAATATTGTATGGCAGACTCTGTGCCAAAAATTGCCGTGTTCCTTTGTGACTCTTCTACTTACCGCTAGGTCTATGTAACGGAACGCGGGCGCGTTTCCGTTACATACACTTCTTATGTTACAACAAGTTCCCAACCGCTACTTTTGAAACGTTTCATAAACAAGCAAGGGACGCGCCAAGACTTCCATACTTTGTCTCATCCTACGATGGACTCAAGGCCAAAGCCAGGGCCGCCAGGTCCAATCACGCTCTACGATAAGCTAAAACATGGTTAACATTGATTAGGGGTGGACGAACTATGCTCCGGATCAAAAAGTGCTGCATCATTTCTATAGCTTCGACGCTGCAAAGAACCTGCATGTGGTGGCTTTCTTTGCAATGTAAAATTGACGAGTCACTCAGTGCTATTTGATTTAAACCACTGTCCGCCTATCCCTATCAGTGATCCGAGACGCGGGCACCGATACGTGCATCGAAGCGAAATACCACGCAATTTTTAAGTGGCTCGTAATCGCATTTGGTGGTCCGTAGCTTTTATCTTTAGTCCATCGTAGAGTGAGACAGAAGTTTTTACAGTATTGTACGCGTTACTAAAAAAAAAAGTAACCGATTACAATTACGATTACTTTATTGAAAAATGTAACTGATTACAGTAATCGATTACTGCATCTCAAAAGTGATCGAAAAGTTACCAGAAAGTAATCCATTACTTTTCACATTACTCTTTTAAACTTTTTTTTCTACGAAATCAAAAATGCATACATATGTTCAAAGGGGTAACATTTTGTTTATTTTTGTTTCTCTTTCTAGATGGAATGGGGAGGGCCTTTGTCATGGCTAGATGAGGTCGGTGCAGAAGACAGTCGTCTATGCCGAGGCAAACCTAGAGTGCCTTCATGTGCGCTTCGCATAGAGCAAGGGTGGCCAGGCTGACCCGGCCTAAGAGCCGCAAACATAACCACGAAAACTTCCAAGAGCCGCATGGAAGAGGAAAAGCAGAAAAAGGGGAGGGGACCGCTTTCACAGCAATAAACGAAATTCGAACTATTTTCAGTCTATCCGAGTCAAAAGCAGTCCTACTGTATGTATGATAGCAGTAGCACAAGACTACCAAACCGCTACCTGTCTCGATTTAAAACGCGTTCCATTTCTCTTTTCAGGGAAGTGCTCGTGTGACCGGGATGGAGGCGGGTATGTGTGTGTGTGTGTGCGGGGGGGGGAGCAGAGGAGGGAGCCGCGAGCCGCACTTTAACACGCAAAGAGGCCGCATGCGGCTCGCGAGCCACAGCTTGGCCACCCCTGGCATAGAGTGATGCCAACTGCCTGTTTCCTTTCCCACACCCTCTTCCACCGCCATTTTGTTCCTCATTGTTTCCCCGTGCGCCGGAAAGTGGCCTTTGTGTCCATCGGTCCTCCCATCCGAGGGGGAAAATGCTAATCCTCCCTCCGTGGGTTCCACAACGCTGCTCCGAACTTGTGAGATAAGGTGCTTGTTTTCGGGAGGGTTATAAGCCCCACGGATTATCGCCGAGAACCAAAATGGCTGCTGGTTTGTCGGCGAATGGTATTACAAAGGGTGGCATATCACCCTAGCAAAGCGCACATGAAGGCTCCCTAGGCAAACCCGGATCGTAACAACCCGTATACAAAAACGAGGCACTTTCGACAGTCAAAACACGTCGCTGAGCGCGTTGACATTCCCATCCTTCTGGTATCTTGGTATCTTTGTTTTAGTTGTTTAGGGGTTAAAAAGAAAAGTGTCCAACGTTGCTGCAACATGGACGAGTGACGCACAGGCAGACAGAGCGAATTTTTACGTATAAAAGCTCAGCTCAATAATTTTCGCTCTTTCGCAAACATATAATTGATTACTTGTAATGGATTGCAGAAAAAAATAGTAATTTGATTATAGCGAACGTTACCGCAGAAAGAAAAAAAAAGTAATTGAGGCGTTAAAAAGTTACTATAAAATGTAATTGATTACAAGTAATCAGTTACCTGTAACTCGTTACGTATACAAGTTTGTTTCTCTAACTCCCCCCTAGTTATATCCGAGCTGCTCCTCCGCGCCGCTTCTCCGAGCGCACCGGTGCAAAGCGGTGAAGATGAACTCGCGTGCGAAATCTAGGTGATGAAGCCTACCTAAATTTTGCCGCTTCTGCATTTTTTTTCTTTTTGGACGTGACACGTTTTTGTTTTGCAGATTATCAATATTATTTACTAATGTTATGCGATCGCTTGCTCGGCAATTTAAGTATGTTAGTAACGCGCTAGTGCTAGGTCTCGATGTTCACACTAAATTACATCTGTTAAGCATATAGATACGTCACTCGGACTTTTACGCAGTCTGAGCGCTTCTCTTCACTCCTTATGGACATCTGTGTTTAAAAAAGACTACACAGCGCGACGCGACACTCTGAGCCCTGTGCGAACTTTCTCTGCTGGTTCCGGCATGCAGACAGGTGACAATTTACACAGCCTGTGCAGTGTGTGTGCGCGTGCGTGCGTGCGTGCGTGCGTGCGTGTGTGTATTTTTTTCGGACACGCCGCTTATGTTGGCCCAGTAGGGTAAAGCAGACAATACTTTGAGTGCGTTGAAACGCCTGCCGAGACACCTTTATCGTGGTTCGCTCGGAATTCGCAAGGTCATTGCGTGTTTGTGACATCGGACCCCTCCTGGAGTTCAGTGAGGCCACGAGTGGCTTTCCAACGTTGTGGACCAATGGAGATCCTCCATTTTTTATCAGTTGCTTCTTAAGCAACTGATAAAAAAAAAGCACTTAAATTACCCCCACACTTATTTTTTATTTTTTATTTTTGGAACACGGAAAAAGGTATATTTTACCTTGGATTTTGCTGCTTGCCGGGTAACATTGATTCCCCTGCCACGCTTTGCAGCCCAAGGTACTAAAAGGTGGCTCGCGGGCACTTGTATCCACCAGACTATTTGGCATGGAAATCGCAGACTGTCCGCTCTTAATTTCTTACGTTCAGTGCGCTCTATTCTTTTTTTTTCATATTCATTTTTTTTAAATTTGCCAGTTAAAGACTTGGAAGCGCGCCAATTAGATGCCGAAATTGACCCGTTAACTTATTCCACAAACTTTTCCGAATACGCATCCGGGCGCGCTCCATTGGCACTGACCGAGTGACCTGGCAATGGCCAGATGCACGGCAAAATACATCACTATGAGTCGACTCGAAGGCATGCTCACGTCGTCGAGCCTCCGTCGCCCGAGGAAGTGCTTGGCCACGTGCAGCGGCAGCACGTTGTAGACGAGGGCCTCGTTTTTGCGCCTCATGTCGGCCACCTTCTCCTTCTGCTCCTCGACGTCCTTGCGCCACAGGAACAGCCGCCGGGACGTTACCTCCAGCTGCGAAAGAACAATGGAATCCAATGACGCGCACCCTCTTCCGACAGACATCGTCTTTATGGTACCCGCCTCGTCCGTTCTTTTGCTTGTGGTCTGCTCCTCTGCCGTGGTGTAATCGCTCGCGGAATGACGCAATCAGCGAGCGTGTCTTATATCAGCTAGATGAGGGTACGCGGAGCGCCAGTTCGTCTGCTTCTTTGGCAGGGGCTTATGGTGACGTCAGAACGACGCCGAGCTCTGATTGGCTCTGATTGAAGGATAGTGGGCAGACCTCAATGCTTGATGCCTCGAGGTCTACCCCCTATCCTTCCAATCGAGCCAATCGCAGCTCAGCATTCTGACGTCAACACAACTCCAGCAAAAAAGCAGACGAACTCGCACTCCACATACCTTTTGCGGTGTTTTCGACTGCCACCGACTGGTCTCCATTGATGACGTCCCCGAATCGGGAAAGCAATCGCGGATATATTGCTCCCCGCTGACGGTCTATAGTTTCACGCAACGTACAATTTAGGACGAAGACGGAATGCACGATCTGCGCATGCGCAGCGCTTGGCCTTTACTTGTCGACTCGTCAGCGCGGGCTCGAAGCCCCACGCGAACGACAGTCTGCTCCGACGGACGGGAGGTGTCAAGTGCTCCGCGGACAATGCGTCTGTTTGTAAACAGCACGGCGTGCGCTATATGCGTTCGCCGCTGTCGAAACGTTGACGGCCAAACGTTTTACTGCTGTCGAAACGACCCTATTTTTAGGAGCCCTCAGGCCGTATTTTTAAACGAGTTTCCGCAAAGGTCTCCGCGGGCTTGCCCTCCTGAACTATTTTAAATTTAGTCTTTCGGAAAGCAAAGCAAAGGGCGCACTTTTTTTGTTGTCTTTTTTTAGATTAAGGTTGACGCTGTTTAACGATTATATGCCGCATTCTCTATATCCGTAATCTCCAAATATGCCGCATTCTCTAAATCGTACCAAAACGTGCATTTTTTATTTTTATTTATTTTGCTTACTGCGTTTACGTTTATTCGAACCTAAGCGCTATGAGGAATCCGTACGTCCGTATATTTACGCGCATAAAGTACTAACTTTTTCCACGATGAACTATGTCCATATTGTGTCGTGTTTATCCTCATCTGTGCAGGGCTTGAGACACTCTTGTGACAGTCTTTGACGGACCTGTGGCGGTCTTGTCACGGTTTTTCTTCTTCAGTCCAAAAATGTTAGAAAGCTGAGCAAGGCACCTTTTTGTGTAGCCCTCAGTGAAGAGATAGTTTATCCCTTTGACGAACTTTGTAACTTGTCAGTTTCTTCTTTCGCCTAAAATCGAAACCGTTTTTTTTCTTTTTGCTTTTAGATTGATGAATTTTAGTAAGAATCAAAGGTGGTCTTCCCTTTCCCAGAGCAGTCCATTCTCTCTTTGGTTAAACGCAAACATTGTGTCAGTGCCTTCCAAGCGAGCAATTTAAAAAGGTCGTTTGATGTCACGCAGCTTGACCTTTTTTTTTTTTGTACGTTATGATTATATAATTTTTTTTCGCTCTTCTACCATTTAGTGCGCGAGACTGATCACTTAATCTTCCTTTTCCAAATGCTTTGATTAGTCGCTTCCGACTGAGAGTTAAGAGAGGAAGCCCGTCATAGGTTTCTTCCAAAAAGCAACTGGAGAATTCGGGCCTCCGCCAAGCAATCCCAGTTCGTAGACTATGGTCTATAGACTATACGCCAAACACGCTGTTGACGAACATGCCCGCGTTTGCTCACACCAGGTGGGTGCACTGCGGACGCGCGGAAACCAGATTTGCACGCGGTCGAGCATCTGGGCATGCGCCGCCCCGACAGCGGCGTCACCGACACACTGTGACGTGGCGATGTCAGCATGTCACCGTTAGTTCGTGTGTGACGTCATGACACGGTGTCACGTAACTCCGTGACGTGACGTGTCGTAGGGTTTGCTGGGATGCACGGACAGACAAGCATCGGGAAGAGGGACTTCCGTGATAAAACGTATTGCACGCTTTAAAATGAATGTTTTTTTTTTACGATGATAGACGACCTCCTTGTATACGGAACCTCGCAGCTCGGCTTGACTAATTTAACCGGCGTTAACGAGACAACGAGTGATCAAAACAAAGATTGAACTCTGTTCGTTCCCAGAACGCGCTACGGAATGCAGCACTCCGGTCACACACAGGAGGTGTGGACACCAGTACGGCTTTATGAGTTGGCACGTGTACGCGGGCCCGGGGACGACGCGGCTGACAGCTTCGGTCTTGGCAGGGCCGGGGCAGGTGCACATGTATCCAAGGGTAGTCGTGTCGCTCGACGGATCGCGCTCTCCCCGGAGGCTTTTTCCGGACTCGGTTGGAAGCGGCACCCGGGGAACCGTGCCAAGGAAAGCAGCGTGGAGGGTGCGGAGGATACAGGCGGTGGCGGAAGTTGGCTTCGGCCGAGGGAGACATGAGGGGCTGTTCCTCCGCTCGGCGGCCCTTTGTTCGCTCTGTTTTCGCCGTAAAACTTGGTTCCGGCTTTATGACGGGCGTAAATTTTCGACCCTTCACGACGGTGTTCTCCGGGCCGTTGGAGTTTTATGCCCGATTTCGAATTTGCGGAAGTTCTATTTTCGCTCCGAAAGCGCGCGCGCGCCTTACGCTGACCAACCTAGAGGTGTTCGTGCTTTGCTCACGAATGGACGGTTAGGAAAGCGAGTTTTATGGCCCTGTTCGCATGAACAGTTACCGGAGAACTATCCCGGATCGGGATCCGCGATGCGCAGCGCGCGTCGGCTGCGATATCGTTTCGAAATGGGGAACTTGGCAGGGCGTCCTTCGAACGTGTCCTTATACTTCAGAAGATGCCCGATGTGAGGAGCGATTCGGCGAGATGTTTTAGTTCCAGATTCCGCGCAGGCACGCGGGTTTTGATTGCGATCCGGCACAGTTCACGGCGTTGAACGCTCCACGGACATCGTGCTTTTGGACGTTGTGAGGATATAGGACACTTCGTACTACTTTGTCCCTGTACGCGCTCCATTTTCGGCCATCGTCGAAATGAGGCGGCCATTGTGAAAATGACGCTGATTGGACATGGGGGCTGCCTCGGCGCTCGGCTGGGACTCGCGTCCAATCGGCGAGGGCACGAATCCCGGCCGAACGCTGACGTGGCACTCCTGTCCAATGTGTGGCCCGCACTGTCCTCCGCGGTCACGTGACGTAGAAAACCTATCAGCTATAGGCCCTCGTTGTCTAGGAGGTGTTGGGCAGGTACTCGCCTGTCTGGAGACGAGGGCCAGCGCCAGAGCAATGACGGCCAGGTAGATGCTCTGCGCGTCGCCGTGTGTCAGCGGTGCCCTGGGCGGGACGGCGGCAGTCAGCGAAAGTTTGAGAACAATCGTCGTGCAGGTGGATAACGCGGAAGCACTTGGTTAGTACGGATTGATATGACAGCACTGACTACTTGGAGAACACTCTCGAATGAGGGGATCCGTGGCCGAGTGGGCTAGCGCAATCACCAGCTCGGAGCACGTGGAGCGAAAGCTCGCGCTGCAGAACCCAGGATCCTGGGCTCAATCCCACAACCCTGCCCGTTTCGCAACTGGATGAGCATCGTACCGGCGTGCGGCCGTGTATAACTGCTGCTTGATGCACGTTAAAGATCCCAGGCTAGCGGTTGTACTGCACTGGCTAAATTTCTCATCTACAGCTGCAGGAGACAAGTCGCCCGTTGAGGCAGACCTCTGTATGTTTATGCAGCCAAGTTCTTGGCTGCATATACATACACACCCAATTTTTTTTCCCTCTCAAATGTCAAGGGGAATAAGTCGAGCATCGCATATAACGAAGTGAAAGCGACAAAAAGTTCGACACAGTGCAAGAGTGCCGGTATTAGCATGGTGCCGATGATGGGAGAAGCCAGGTGTGAAAATAGCTGGTGGTGAACCACGCAAGAAGGAGTGGAAGACACGGATGAAGTTAAAGATAGAGAGTGATTTGCAGCATGTTTTCGGCTTTAATAGTCTTTTTTTTCCTGTGCGTGCATTATACATAGGGTTCCGCTTTTCGGTTTCTATTTTTTCAAAATTCGGTGTACTTTTTTCGGTGTTTATTTTAAAATTCAATTTTCGGTTTTTTTCGGCGTATATTTATGCCTACAAAAGTTTATCGGCTTTTTTCGGTGAATATAAAATAAACACCAACGGACATCGGATCAGATGATCCTTGTAGCTCTGATATTTGTGATCACTCAAAGAATAACGGCACAGATACATTGAAAAAGAAATGGACACTTAATTTGGCAAATGTGTGCAACTGTAAAAGAAACAAGAAAAAACACACAGAAGTACGAACAAGTCAGATATGAAGCCTATGCCCAAAAAACATGGAACTTCACCTTCTATACATCAGGATTACGTGATCTTATTATAGTACACACACATGTACTTTCCCAGGTTCTCCTCGTTGATCCGCACTCTTTCTTTCCTGTTAATATGATCCTGAGCTTCGAGAATGCCCTCTCAACGCTAACACTGGACACTGGCAGGCTGAGGAGATGAAGCGCTGCCTGAGCCATAATCGGCCAATCAACCAATTGTGACCGCCAAAAGAGACACGGTGCGACATTTTGAAGCTCAACACAAGATGCAGAGCTTGCATCAAGTCAGTCTTCCTTACAACGAGTTTGAAAACACGCTTGTACATGGCGAAGTCATGGGGCATTTCGGACTTCACGTTACGATCGATGATGCGCGCATTAAACCAAAACGTCGTGATGGCATCCGTGTATCCCATACATTCGGACACGTTTCGATAGACACTGTCGTTCCACTTTTTCGCCACGACTCTACGGTACCACTGGAAGTCAAAGTGACCTTTTCCGGTTAAAACTGAATTTTAGAAAATGGATTCGACGTACTTTTATCGGTTTTAATCGAAAATGCCGAACCTAAAAACTGACCTTTTTCGGTTAAAACCGAATTTCCGAAAATGGATTCGGCGTACTTTTATCGGTTTTTATCGGTTTAAACCGAAAACTCCAAACCCTCGTATACAGGAGGATTGGAACGCGTGAATACCATGACAAACAATAGACGAATAGGTCCTGTTTTCTAACGGATCGTTATCGATCGTTACGTCCACGTTTTCCTCGCCAGCCAAAGGGAGAAGCCAAGACAGCAATTGTTTCTGTAATTGTTGAAGATCTTGGACGACTTTGTACCTCACCGGATGACGTTTTCCTTTCAAAGGGAATACCGTTCGGGCAATCAAGTTTGGTTCGATTAGGTAAAGCCATGTAATGCGGAATTTTCGCAACCTCTGAGACGTCCCGCGGTCGCAATCATTGGACTCAATCTCGAGCTCGAACGTCCGAGTGCCCTGCCGAACTGTGACGCAGAGCTCTTGCCCCATCACTGGGTAGCACGGCCTTCTTAAAGTCGCCCTTCCTGGCCACCAGCCGCACTGACTAGCAGCCGACCGAGGCGCCCCCTGTTCACTGCCCTGGAGCTATGCGCCGACAAAGTGGGAAAGGAGGAGACGAGAGGGGACGTCACAACGCCGAGCTCTGATTGGAAGGATTAGTGGGTAGACCTACAGCTAGCTGCTGTTGTCTCCGCTCCACTCGTTGAACGCGTTCGAATGCGAGAGCCAAACGCCAGACGCCGGCGTTCTGCGTTCTAAAGCGTTCCGACGAGTGCAGTGGAGACAAAGGCAGCTAACTTTAGATCTACCCACTAATCGTTCCAATCAGAGCTCGGCGTTCTCCGTCCCCGCGCGCTCTTGTCTCCTCCTTTCCTTCAGTTTCTCGGCGCATAGTTTTACGGAGCACGCTCCTGATCCACGAAGAGTTCGAGCGGCTATGGCATATGGTGGACCAGAAAGAAAGCCCACCATACTTATGGCACGCTGCCCAACCAATCAAGCGTAAGGTCGATCTTCGCTTGAGGTCTGGAAACACTGGTTTACGGAGTAGATGATAAAGTTTATCCAATGCAGAACGACTGCTAGCCTGGGGTCTTAAAGATGCAAGACGCAGTAATGGTTACACGATCACACCTCGCTACGATGCTGGGGTGTGGATTGAACTCAGGATGCCTGGGTTCTGCCGCGTGAGCTTTCGATCCACGTACTCAGAGCTGTGGTCAACACACTCGGCCGCCGATCCCCCGGGCTATCCACCAGCACCTTGCTATGGTCAGCCTTCTAGCTATTCATATCTGTGGTCAACCTTCTAGTCCTCCATTGCTATCGTCAGCCTTCTCCTCCACCAAAGCTGTGGTCAAGCTTCTAGCCCACCATTGCTATGGCAGCCTTCTAGCCTATCATAGCTATGTGAAGTTTTCAGCTCACCATTGCAATGCCCAGCCTTCTATAGCTGACCAAAGCAATAATCAACCTGCTAGTCCACCATTGCTATAGTTAGCCTTTCTATGATGTAGCTTCTATAGTCTACCATTGCTATGGTCCAGTTTCTAGATCATCTAGCCATGGTCAACGCATGCAAGCTCACCGAGGCATCGCGGCCAGGAACTGCGTCGGAATGGGCCCGACCTGGTTGACGGCGCACTGCAGCGCCGTTATGAGCAGCAGGAAGGCCAGCTTGGTGAGGTAGCTAAGCCGGACGAGAACGGCCACGGCCAGCAGGGCGAGTACCGCCACGCTTGTCGTGTGACGCGCAGTCCTCCCGAGCTCGGGCTCTTCAGAGGCCCCCAGGAGCTGCGAGGGAGTCGAGACCTTCACGGTCTCACTTTCGGCGTCTGTTGCAGTCGCCTTACGGTTTACTGTTTTTTTTTCTAATGGCATAGTTGCTTTCGAATAAGATCGACAGCCGTCACACGAAACTAATATTGGTGATCACGCGGGGGTGAGCAGGGTTAGAACAAGTGATCAAGATCCTTTGTCGTCCTTGACCCTATTGTTGCCTCTGGAGGTTTGACGCTTACCCAATGTGAGCGGCATCGTTTTGTTGAAAGGATCTTGCCCGTATTGTCGTTGTCTGGAGACACATGGGATTAATTGAACTGATGCCTTAGTTGATTATTTATTTATTTATAAATACTGCAGTCCCTTGATGGGATTTTTGCAAGGCGGGTATAATTATGGATATTTAGCAGGCTGGCACATAACCAGAAAATTTATGCAAGGTGTAGCATGATGAAATAGACCCAGCATGCGAACTGGAATCGCATTACGTTAAGGTTGGAGGCTAATAATTGTGAACGATGACTGCAGGACTACATTACGAGACTTGTAAGTAGGCTCTGATTCGAAAGACTAATTAATAACTGAAATTGAACTCACACTGCCGGGTTAACATCTTCGGTCTAATCGGGAGTTTGTGCACGTCGAAATTACGCAACCTTTACAGGTGGGCGGAGTGTAAGGAAGGACGTCAAGAACTTGGTGCATGAATTATAGTGACAACAGAAATGAGCAATACGTGACTCGTAGTATGATCGTGCGAAACCAACTGTAAGTCTTGCGTTGAATCGTAGCATATTGCGCCGTTCACAATTCTCAGTGCTTTGAAGGGCTTAATGGCGGCTGACGGGCTCACCGTTGTGGCCAAGTGCATGGCAGTCCAAAGGAGGACGGCCAGCAGAGCGACCAGGAGTCGGGCCCAAGTCTGTCTCTGCACGGCTGAAGACAGCATAGACGCCGGACGAGGTGCCGTCTGTGCGAGAATGCGCCAACTGTTAACTCTACAGGTCCTTCAAGGCCGATACACACATTTGCGTTTGAGTGCGTTCGACTGCGCCGCGTCGAGAAACGAGGGCGAATCGCCGGCACACCTGTGCTTCGTATGGAGCGTGCAATCCAATTCAAGGAATAGCTTGGAACGCGTTATAAAAAGCAGGGATGTCCTGGTTTCTCGCACGCCGTACCGTATAGTCAAACGCAGTCAAGACTCACTCAAACGCTCTCAAACGCAAGTGTGTGTAGGGGCCTTTAGGGTAGCTGATACCGGCGTGCGGTCGTGCATCACAACGGCGTCACTCACGTTAGACATCAGGCAAGCAGTGGTACTGCCCTGGCAGAAGTTTTCTATATATATCGGAGACATCAAACGCCTATTGGGGCAGGCTCACTTCACGCAGTCTAAACATGCACACTGATACAACACAAATGCGGGTGGATGTTTCCGAGCAAGTCGTACCCGATGTAAAGTTTCGCTGTGCTGACTGAGGTGGAAGGGAAGTAGAACTGGCCTGGTCACGTGAAATCTATCTTAAGGCAGGCCGAGTGGAGAAATTGTTGGGGGTCTTGCACAATTTAATTCTTCTATCAGCGTTTATCCTCTTCCCCTACCCCAACCCATCGATGACCGTTCGGCCTATGGCTGTAACCCAACTTTGGTTTTCCTCTTTGCAAGACTTCTCTCTCTCTATCTCTCAAAATTTGTTGCCGATTTAATTCTGAGTGCATGGTTCAACTGTTCAGCACACTCAAGCAGAGTTCAAGTGAGCCGTCTGCAATTCATACCTATGACGGCACGACGAAGAGCACGCGACAAAACAGCACGCCAACGAAACAGCAGCCACAGGGCTGCTTTCTTTTTCGCTGTAAGACACATTATTGGAAGCACGCGCCTAAATTAAGAACATGTGTATTGCCGTTACATTTTATCATCTACCGTTAAATGACTTTATAGTATTACCTGCGCCGCTGTATTTGATTACCCACTCATAGGCCAACGCGCTGCTTACAGACAAGCCCCCATGAGGTGTGGGGGCTCGTCAATACGGCAAAATACGGCAAGAAATTTAGCTTATTTGGCTTGCGGTGGCAAGGTTTTATTTTACTGAACATGCACAAAAAGCTATAATTAGGTAATAAATATAACGGTTCGGGTAATAATATAATGTAATATAACGGTAGATAATAAAATGTAACAGCAATACACGTGTTCTACTGCATGAACACGTTAAGGCCCGTTCACACTCTTGCGACCGAGTTCGACCGAGAGAGACCAAACCGGTTTTAAGACTCTTGCGATCTCTTAGGACCAGCTCCCCTGCAGCGGAGCTGGTCCTAAAGAGATCGTAAGAGCTTAAAACCGGTTTGTCTCTCTCGGCTGAATTCGGTCGCAAAGTGTGAACGGCGCTTTGGAAGCAAGTACTTCATTTAGGCGTGTGCTTCCAATAATGGGTCCTACAGCGAAAAACCAGCATGCATTACGTGCGTGCTGTTTTGTTGCTGTGCTCTTTTGTCGCGTGCTGTTTTGGCATGCTGTTTTGACGCGTGTTGTTTTGACGCGTGATGTTTTTTTCGGTGTGTTGTTTTGACGCAGTGCTGTTTTGACCATGTTGTTTTGTATCGTGCTGTTTTCTTGTGTGCTGTTCTGTCGTGGTACCCACGATTAAGGTGAAAAATAAATTGGTTCTTAGAACAAAGTTACCTATTCTCGGGCTCGGCTTTTGAACAGCATTGTGATGCGTCAGTACTGATGGCACTGGAAGCTCAGTGCTCATTGTCCAACTTGACGTTCCCATTAAATAACTGCCCTATTAGACAATTGACTGCGTATTAAGGCAGCGTCCTCTGGGCGCCATTACCTGTGCGAGGAATGGAAGAAGGCAGGCCGCAGCCAGGGCGAGTAGTGCCACCAGGCCGGCCATGTAGGAGCCCAAGGCAGTCACGTGACCGAGCGGATAGGCCGCCGCCGAGCAGAGGGCCACCAGGGGCCAGGCGGCCACGGAGATGCAGCAGCTCACGTCGCAGGTCCCGCCATATTGGCGCTCCAGTTCGTTGTCGCGGAAGCACAGGCTCAGCGGGTGTGCGTGCTCCCGGAGTTCCCTGGGGTGATCAAGAGAATCCCGCGCATCACACTCCGGACCTTTTAAGACAGTACACTGGACAAAGCGCAATGTCCTATTAGTCCGGTGGCGTGCTTCGGTTGTGTACAGTTCCCAGTGCAGTATACACGGCTTGCACTGACGTCACACTGGTGGCCATTGTTGTGATCTTGCCGCTGAGCGCGTGTCTTTTGGAGCATGAATTTTACACCACCGAGATTGTTTTTTCTCGGTAAGAACAAGTAGGGATTACCGCCAGCATGGTGCAATGACGTCACGCGCAATCCACGTACTTGGTTACGCAGATCGTGCCGTTGTGTTCATATACTATATAAAGGTGAAGATTAAAGGGGGACAGTTCGAGGCTTAGCTCATGCGTGGCGTGTGTATGATATTGAGAGACTTTTTTGGCTTTCTTGGGCAGGCATAAGGCAAACAGGCGCATTCATTCTTCAGTGGGCGGTCCCGCCCAGAACTTAGTTGGTGTGAAAAACGCACTGATACTGCTATCTGAGAAGGGCTGGAGCATGATTGGTATTTCATCGGTGAAGGCACGTGTTCATAAAGGGTAAAGCCCGCGGGCTCAGAGTGACCTGTGGAAGTCATCTCAGTTTTGGAGACGACCAAGGGCCAGCGCGACTTGGACTTTCTGTCTTAGGAAGTAACCATCATGGGATACAGCTATAGCATGCCACATACGGGGCTCGGTGGGCCTATCCTGTAGTCTATAGATTCAAAACCGTCTAGCGGTGAAGAGCAGTAAAGTCGCACCTTTTGAATTTTGAGCAGTGGCCCATATAGACTGCTTCCAACCGTTGAACTGTAATTGAGGTCAACTATTTTACTATGGACCGCAGCGCAGTTCCAGTCAATCCAGTACTGGGAATATATCACGTAACTCGAAAGTCACGTGACACTCACGCTATGCTGAGCGCAAGTTCGTCTGCTTCTCGCACAGGGGTCGCAATGATGTCAGAACGCCGAACTCGTATTGGCTAATGTAAAAAAAATATATATATATATATATATATATATATATATATATATATATATATATATATATATATATATATATATATATATATATATATATATATATATAGTAGTGGTTATACCTTAAGTTCTATCCACTATCCTTTCCGTCAGCGCCAATCAGAGCTCGGCGTCGTTCTGACGTCACCGGAACTCATGCACAAGAAGCAGACGACTTGCTCTCCGGATTGGATTGACTTGGATGGCCATCGTATACGGTGAAATAGAGGGCGTGTTTTCTCGCCTTCCTTACGCAGACGGGCGTCATTCTGAGAACGTGTGTGTTTTCGGCAAGCTGACTCTCCTCGCAAATATTTTCTCCGGAAATAGCCCGCCCGCGTGAGCTGACCCGCTCGGTTTTCCCGCACGAAGAAGCGGTTAGCAGCAATCGTGAAACAAAATCAGCTGTGTTGTTTCTAGAGCGCGTCCGTGACGTCAGTCTGACGCGAAGCGGGAAGCCCTTCGTGCGTAAGTAGTGTGTGCTTTGGCGGTGGGCACAGCTGGGCTTAGAGCCCTCTTACTCCGGGGGTCTGGTAAGCACCGATTCTGGTATTCCGTGGATCGGATTTACTGACTCTTAAAATAAAACGGCTGAATTTTAGCAGATATTCGGCGCAAACTTAAAGGGGCGATGCAACAATTTTTGTTCTTCGCGTAAATACCGCTTAGAACGGATCCCTGACGTTATTGACCTATGAAACACGCGTTCGTTTTTCACCCCACGCAATAGAAGTCCCAGAAAAAAATTAAGAAAAACGAATCAATGCGGATTGTTGGGCTAGTTGGTACTGGGAATTTGACGACATGGTGGCGCTTGAAGACAAGGACAAAAAGGGGAGACTAGACAACACAGAGCGCTACTTCAACTGTTTATTTTTGGAAAAAGGGGGGACATAAATACACTCAAACTGCTTCACCTCAGCCAATCCCAGGCCTCACCGTCGCCCGCAAAAACGCCAACTCCTTGTCTAACAAGTCAATGGAGGCAACGCTGACACATTGTGCTCCAGACTGTTTTATCAAGTCAGCTTCTATTATTTCTCTGACTGTCTTATCTTTGTGTCTGGATAAAATCGTGCACGCGCTGAACAAGGGCTTGCAACCGCAATCGTAACAATGCACTGAAAGATGACCGTCACGGTGATTATTAACATTCAAATTGTGCTCTCGCAACCTATCATTTAGGCACCTGCCTGTTTGCCCGATGTACTTTTTACCGCATGACAACTGAATCTCGTACACGACTCCCTCTGCGCAACCGACAAACGGGTTTCTATGTTTCTTGCCACAGCACGAGCAGCGTCACCCTCTCAACTCGCAGCCAGAACAAGCGGCCACATGATCGGGGGCTGATTATTTGCCGCCAATGTTGATCATGGCCACGCGCTGGTGTTGGCAAAGCACAGGACACGCGCTGAGTTGCCAGACATTGTTATGGCTCGGCTCTTGTCGTTGCAGCGATTGGACACGGGCCACTTACCGAATGCTTCTCGAGCTAGTAATTATCACGAGCCCAAATCGAGTGCCCACGCAATCCTCGGGTCCAATCAATGAACCGCATTCAAATATCGTCACTAGGGTGTACTGCGATACCCTCGTTACGTCATCAAATTTTGCAAAGGAGAGATTGAATGAAAATGATCGCTTTTGTCCTTGAAATTACACCGCAACAAAGGAGTTTCTTGGCCAGTGGCGTTCTGTGCGAGTATCCTTGAGTCACACTAGTGCCAGTAAGCTCGTGTAAAGTGAAAAACATTCCAATTGAATATCGTTGCACTGCTCCTTTAAACATAAAGCTTGCAAAGGGAGCTCGAGTGAGATTTCGATGGCCGCTCAAGTTCCCACGGAACTATACTTGTGTTCACCTCAAGAACTGTTGTAAAAAAATGTCTACCTCCTCGAGGAGCATTACTAATTACCCCCTTCTTGTGTCTAATTAAAATATATGTAGGGGCATCTTAGATTATCTTTGTGTACTTTTATCGAGACGTACACGTTCCAAACGCTTGAAAGCATCGTTCTATTTTCCTTCGACAACCAAACGTCGTAGAGACTACTTCCCCCAGCGCGTGAATAATGCGCAAAACTGAAAATTTTCTTGATCTTACAATGAGTACGGTTCAACGCACCAGTATACACTGGTGAACTATAGACATGATTGCTGCGCCATTTGTGCCGAAATTGAGCCATTTACGCCGAACTGCACCATTAGCACCAAACTGTGCCAAAGCGCTTACCATGCTACATCTTGAATGTGAGGAATTTACGCCAACGTTGCTCCAAATCTTATTTACACTTTATTAGCGCCGAATATATAATACATCAGGCTCCGCTACACTTCTAGATCGTTACGGCAGGCCTTGCGAATTTCCAGAACTTTCGGTTATCGCCTCAAATAACAACATATCCGATTTGATCTCTGTATCAAACATTGACAGTTCTCGGAAGTTTCGCAATATTTCTCGGGCTCGTTGTCTGTTCTGGCTGGATGGCCAGCATCGTTGAGCGCGCTTGTCACCACCCCATGATGCACATCAGTGAAGCAACAACCGCACGATCTAGGCATCGCAATATTGCATATCTTGCTCGTTTATTTATTACCTTTATATGGGTTCCATCCGTTCGATGGCACAATGAATACAGTAAATTAAAACTAACTTAGCTGGTGTAGTAAGTGCAAGCCTTAGAATAATCTAAACAAAATAAACGGGATTTTTTTTTTAAGAAAGCATGTGTATTGTTTACGTGCTGATTTTTGTTATCATAAATTTCAGCTTTTAAAACGTCTTTGATGTTCATGATCAAATGACAAAAGCTTGGTTTTCCATCTAAATTAAGGACTGCAGTTTTATTACGACTATAACTTAAAGAAAACATGAAACTTGATGCTCAAAATTATTACATTTTAACACCAATTTAGGGGAATGTATATTTGGCTTAAGTTTTATCTCGTGCCTAAAATATCAATGCACAGCAGTTAGTGCGTCTCTCCACCAATCAGCATCTTGTTGCCGTGCCCTGTGCTTCTACGCGTAATTGAACTGCTAGCTAGGGAATCAAACCTGCCATACTTTTTTGATGCCATCAAAGGGTTGCACAGAAGTAGGAAGGCAAATTATACATAAACACATAAATCTTAAGGCGATATTGGCGCTGGTATGATTGAAAAGGAAATGTGTGCTTGTGCTCCAAAGGTACGTTTTTCGGCTCCAAAATTGACTTTTGGCTGCTCCAAACGGTGCTCCAAAGTATCTCGGACCAATCACATCACTGGAACTAGAATCCAAATAAGAAGCCGATATAGCGCATTTATTGAATTTCCAAAATTGGCCCTATAGCTGCTTTTTCAGGTATACTGTCGACATTGAAAATGTGACGACATATGTTATTTTTGATTTCATTTCATTTATTTTACCTCAAAGGCCCCAGGGGGCATTACGTAAGAGGGTAAGTTTTAAACACGTTGTAACAGAAAAAAGGCTTAAAAATGAACAATGAAGTTCAAGAACAACCATTCGCTCTTAACAACTAACTGTAACATTCTAACCTGAAAAAAAAAAAAAAACATGTAGGGTGAGTTTTGCGATGAAGGAACGATCAGCAACCGTTACGATGGACTCAGGTAGTGCATTACAGTCACTTGTACATAAAAGGAGAGACGAGTTTTGGAAAGTATTATCGCGGATAGAAAACAATAGACAAACGTAAAACTAAAAGTAAAGGTTTAATCGGCAAACTTGTGCCAAATACAAAAAAAAAATAATCGAGCGTCGTGAAAGCGGCAGTGAGTGTCGAGGAGTCGGCGTAACAGCTGGGTAGCGCGAGAGTGTCTGTGTCAGTCGGGAAGGCTGCGATGGGCTCCTTATCTTCGAAAGCTAGGGCGAGACTGGCTCGGTAAGGTCCGTCTGGCCTCCTGATCTATTACACTCGGGGCAAGAGTAAACACGCATCTTCTCGAAGTACGGAGAAGCGTTCCCTGTCTGCCATGCACGTGGAAGGATTAGTTCTGCCAAAAGGCAATATGAGTTCATGACAAGGGTCATGATGAAGAGAGATATGATTGGCTGATGAAAAGAACTCGCGATCAGTCTAGGGCTTGTAGAACAGATTATATATAAAAACAATTACAGACGTTTACGCTTCTCTGTAATGACTTTGAGAGAATTTGAGAGAAAAAAATTATATATTTGATTTCTTTGTTTTTGTTTGAGGGTAGGCCAGGGAGGACGAGGAAGGTACGGTGAGAGCCCCATAATGCAACGCGCTCGGTGTTTGTTTCAACGTGAAACGTTTTTGGCTAGTTGCTCCGGATTTCGTGAAGCGGCATCTCGTGAAGTCGTGGCCTGTGACGTCACATGACGTCACAGTTTCCCCGCTAAATTTAGCTGGAAAATTGACGCCACGTGACCTCAACACCAGTTCAGTCTCCCCGCTAAATTTAGCGGGGAAAATGGCGTCGCATGACTTAGTGTCACGTCACCTATGAACAAATTCAGTTTCCCCGCTAGATTTAGCGGGAAAATTGACGTCACGTGACTTCAACTCCAATTCAGTTTCCCCGCTAAATTTGGCTGGAAAAATAATGTCACATCCCTTCATGTCACGTGACTTATCACAAACTCGGTTTCCCCGCAAAATTTAGCGGGAAAACTGACGCTACACGACCTCAACACCAATTCAAATCCCGCTACATTTAACGGGGAAACTGAGTTGGTGTTGAGGTTATGTGACGTCAGTTTGGCCGCTAATTTAGCGGGGAAACTGAATGCGCAGTGTTGCATTATGGGGCATCACAGACCTACGCACCAATTCAGTTTCTTTGCTAAATTTAGCGGGGAATTTAATTGGTGTATAAGTCTGTGACTCCCATAATGCAACGCGCGCGGTTACGCCGACGGTGACGACGACGCCGACGCCGCTATATGCGGAAACGATCGCCCAAGAGCTGTGCTCTAAAAAGGACAGTTTGTCTACTGCACGTTTTAAGGAGAAAATGAAACGTGCCGAAATGCTGCAGGGATAACTCATCGTGTAAAATGAAGCGAGTGCCGCGGTTCTGAATTAATTCTAACATGTTGGAGAGATAGCTCTCATGCGGATTCCAGACGGTAGAAACGTATTACAATTTGGACCTGACAAGGGTGCAGTTGATAACTGCTTAATCTGCGGCGAGGCTTTATCAAGCTTCGTTTCGTTCGAAGCTTTCGTTCGGAATCCGGCTGACACGATTGAAATTGCGTGAACTCTTTCAATGTGCCCAGGATTTAATACTCGAGCACCAGTCTCACATTTGGTGTGCAAAAATGAGCGTGCGGTGTTCGTACTGGCACGACCAAATACAACGACGCAACCTTCTAGGAAACAAACACAAACATGTCTATGGTGACGCTCGTACGAAGGGACATCCGTCTATTGTCCGTTCGCCCCCTAAGCTGACAATGAGGTGGAAGCTATACGAGCTCGCCGAATCAGTCAACCGCCTCCCTTTCATCACCTGACCCGGCTCTCTGCGCATACGTATGGGCAGTAGCGTGATCACGTGACTGGTCCAACGACGGCATAGCCTCCACCACATTGTCGGCTTAGGGCTGAAACAGAGTAGAACAGACCAATTTTGCAAACTGACAGAAAGAAGACACACCAGGAGATTCCGCTGAAAACGAACAAATATCCCAAGACACGCGACACACGGACCAAACTTGGCCGTTATTAGGAAATAATAATCTTAAATTGTAGAATATGTAAACTGCGGTATACGTGTTTACGCGAGTCAATTATGTCGCGTATTTGCCGCAGATTCTCGGGCGCGACATATGTCACGACTGCTGGAAGCCCAGTCACTAATTAAAGCGGACGGCTGTCCGGAGCTGCACCCCGTCCACGATGGATCGCAGCGGAAGCTACGGGCCACCCTAGCCAGTCCTGCGCTGTGAGCACATCACGTGACTTACCGTCCCGCGCATCACATGCACAGCTCTGTAAGGTCACCGGAAACTCGCACGTAAAACGCATTGGCTCCTATGGTCCTTGGCGTCCCACTGCGGTCCACCAAGCTGAAAGGGAGTATATCTCACGTCGAAAACACGAGTCGTTCGAGAGATCTGCAAGCAGCATATGGGTTTATGGCTTCGCGTTCTTCCGTGCTCCGACGAGACTCCGCGCGGGGCCAAATATAGCGTCAAGCGCACGGTCCCCATTTCCAAATGAAGCCTCTGCAGCTTGAGGGCAACGCCGATTGCGATTCGGACTTGCCCGCGTGGCCACGAGGAATGGGCCGAACGTGCGAACGTTCCCAGACTATTACCGCTTCGCCGTCCCGATCGATCGGCGTGCACTTCTCGGAAAAAAGTGGGACATCGCTTATAGATCCAACTCGCTTAACGTGTATAAACATCCGCGGTGATGGATGGATGGCGGGGCCGGAAACAAGGCGCCGCCAGCAAAGCAGCAGCTCACGAGATGCGGTCGGCAGAAACCTATATACGATCGGCTCGTTTGGTTTCCGACCGAGAGTCGCAGTTCGAGCCACGAAGAGCTGCAGATTTGGCCGCCACTAAGTTATGGGGCTAGTGCACACATTTGCGTTTGAGCCTGGCCGAGTGCGCTGCGACCGCCTGTGTATGACTGCTGGTAATGTGTAGACGTAACATGTTTAATATTATAGAAGATTGCGCCAGATTCGTTGACTTTTAGGCATTCTATATCTGGCGGCTGGCCCTGACGAGACGTATAAAAATATTCGCGCGTAAGATCAATGCTGCTGCGACGCGCACCAGAACGCAAACGAAGATATCAGGAGAATGAATGAAATATACGTGCATCGAAAAGCGGATTCTTACGCCATATTGTTTTATTGTTCATTGTAATCACCAGAATTACTATTCGTATACGTTCCCTGCTTCGTGTCCGTGTTACTATGATAAAATTCCTTCGCGTTTGCATGTATATATTGTGATTAAAGTGTCTTGTGGCATAACTGCATGTATTGCGTATACTGTCCTCGTCAGATCTACCATTCTCATTCGTTTTCTGCCCCTGTGTGAATATGCCCAAGTTGCTATGCGCTTTGATTTATGCCTGGTGAGGTCTTTGGGTCACAATTATCCTGTAATGTCATAATTAGCAGCATATTGCATTTAAATATAAAGCATGTA
>JAZHYW010038645.1:0-56045 GCA_037355805.1 Ixodes ricinus | reverse complement strand
TCCAGTTAGCCTTTCCCTCTTTGTGTCTCTGAACGATCTGGGCAGACATTTCTCCTTTCCCTTTTCGGGATCCCCGTGTTTCTCTATCTCCCCAATTTGCTCACGAGAGGGAGCGATGTGGAGACGCAGGGATGCGCCAAAGCCAGTTACCCATCGCACTCCGAATTACAGCTAGTACACGTGGCTATCGATTAACGAACGGCGAAGAAAGGGCCTCTCTAGGCATGCGCGGAATTGAAAGGACGTTCTCAAAGAGGCTGTTTTCATTCCTCTCCCCCTCTTACTAGAAGTTGGCATCTTTCTCTCTCTCTCTCTCTCTCTCTTCCCTCTCTCTCCCTCTCTCTGAATGTATTTTTTGTCTTTCTTTCTCAAAAGCAATCCTCGGCATTTTTTCAAGACCACTTGGTGAAGCTTGCAATGCTTGGGGGAATTGTGTAAGAATGCGAAGATGGCATCTGGATCAAGCTTGAGATATGCGACATTCAGTAGTTCGACGATGAAACGTGATTAAGTACATTCAAAGACACCGTCGATGGTTCTTCAATACAGTCTGGTAGTTTGGACGGACTACGGGGTTTTGATCTCAGCAAAGATCCTTTTGCCAGTACGGGGTTGAGCATTCAAGTTGAGTGCATTCCGATCAACCACGTTTTTCGTTCCGATCTTAGTTGGGTCGTTCTGGAGTGGAGATATTTGTTTCACGGACAGGCTGAAGTGTTCTTGGGTAGCCTGTGACCATAAATAATACAGTAATCGTTGCTAGCCTTTAATGGCGGTAGATTTAATTCTCGTCAGTAAAGATATTGTACTGGCGTAATTTTAACTAGCACGTAATTTAATAAAAAATTGCTAAAGTAATAGGTAGTGGTGTTCAAAGTTAAGCTAAGGCGCCTTACTATTGGAGATATTCATTATGTTGATTTACTTTCTTGAGTCTTTGCCAGCATAACACTAGGAAAGCATCGCTATAATGAACGGTGCCTACACTCATCACATATTACTAAAACGTCCGTACGAATTGTTAGAATTAAACGTTTCCTTTCTCTAGTGCGTGTTTGCTTTCTCACAATCTTTTGAAAACAAAAACATTAGCGTGACATATATATATATATATATATATATATATATATATATATATATATATATATATATATATATATATATACATGAGTGTTTCAGAGAACGCAGGCCAAATCGCTGCTGCGAACACTAAGCATCGCACAGAAAAAAAGGTTGATGCCGTGTTGGTGTCTGCACAAGAGCTATTTAGAAAAAATAGACTTTTAACAAGTAACTTTTTATTTGTTCATTTTAAGACCATAGTTTCAGTTAGAAACTGACTGGGCATCATCAATAACCCCAATATCAACCTTTTTAGACAAGTATAAAGCATGCCGAGCATTTTACCATGTTTTGAAAAACCCTTCAATTCTGACGCATACTCTGGTTTCGGATTCTTATCCAAGCGCATCTTGGCGGCAGCTGTCCTGCCCTCCGAAGGCCGAAGCGCGGAACCAAGGCCAGACAATTCGCCAGTCTCGCCCGCCCGCCTCCCCTTCCCTCTCTCCTAGAAAACAAGAAGTGCGGCGCGCTCGCGTGGCCAGGCGATAAGGAACGCCTCGCTCTTCGAAAGAGCATGACATTGCAAGATTGAGCTTTGACTTTTGAGCTAGCTTTAGTTCCGCACTTCAGCCGTAGAAGGGCAGGACAGATGCCGCCAAGATGTGCTTGGATATGAATCCGAAACCCGAGTACGCGTCAGAATTGAAGGTTTTTTTCAAAACATAGTAAAATACTCGGCATGTGTTATAATTGTCTAAAAATGGTTGATATAGGGGTTATTGATGATTCCCAGTAAGTTCATAATTGAAACTATGACCTTCAAATCAACAAATAAAAAGTTATTTTCTAGAAAACAAAACATAGACTCTAGCGTTGCCCCTTTTTTTCTTTGGGAAACTATAATATTTATTTGATCTAGTAAACAATAACGGTCATACTATGTTTGCGTGACTGCTGGTATTTGTAACGTTAACGTTCAACCGTTAGCTGAACCAAACAAACTATAGTGATAAAAAGGCAGTTGCTTCGTTTAATTCGTCCAATGATTGAGTCAATGACCTCGGATTTGCACGTTTTACAATACATTCCATTTCGTTTATTTCCTACGTAAATTTTCTTATGGCAATCTTTTCTTAGTACCGGCAGTATTTTTAAGTGTCAGAATGGCAGGTCCGTGACGCTCTATAGTAAAATAAACATTGCCAACAATATATACCTTTTAAGTGTCCGCAACCAGTCTTTTTGCCTGTGGCTCTTAGGAAAGGAGATTTCAATTTTAAGCAAGAAGATTTCTCATCTATTCCTCACGCTTTCAACACACTCTCCAGACGTAGGCCTGCCCCTTGATGAGATGCACAACACGTGCGCTATGTCTACGTTGTCGGAACAGCCGTCTCATTTTTCAAGTCTCCGTTGCAGCCGCCGCGGACTCCTATCAGTGTCTCACACGGTTTGGGACTGTTGCTAGCTTCCTAATTAAGGTAATTAATTAGGCACGTCCGCCATCAATTAGAGGAAGCTCTAGAGCGTGCAGATTTCCTGAATGGGTATCTGAAGCCAATCGTGAGCGTACGCCGATGGCAACGTCTGCTTAGAATAGGGTGTTTAAATTAGAGAATCCGAGTACCTTTGCTTCGAAACCGCACAATATATCTCGCTTCATTCTGTCAGAATAAAAATTGAAGATGAACGTGAAACTGAAAATAATCCTTTAACTAGGCGAACTTGCACCTATAAACTTTTTTTTAAAAATGTATCGCAAATTGCCCTGGAATTGTGTTGCTACGTGAAACGTTCTTTGTTCAGTGCAAGTGGTGCTAAAGCCCCAAAGCTAAACCAAGTGCTTAGGTGGAGTTGGTGAAGTTATTGGTAAGTTAGTGTTAGTTAGAGTTAGAGCTAGTTAGAATTAGAGTTAGTTAGAGGGAGTGTTAGAGTTATTGGAGTTAATGGGGCTAACTCCACTAGCTTGCGGTTACGCGTTTTGTGGCTTTACTTGCTCTGAAAGACTAGCCTATAAACGTTTCACGTTAAAAGAAAGGTACGAGCCTCTTGCGCCGGAGGCGAGAAGGGTGCGACTCTCTTGAAACAGCGCTTTACCGCTGCTTTCATACACGCACAATTTGAAACGTTCCGAACCAGAAAACAAGATGACAGCCGCGCCTGGAACTTTTCAGAATACCAAAGATTGTTAAAACAAAGGTCTGAACCGCGCTGGATTCGAACTCCATTCCACCGCGTGGACGTGCGTTGCCAACTCCGCCGCACACGCGGCAATGCTACACGGGCAGAAACTGAGGGAGAGGGGGAGACGAGAGCGTGCGGAGGCGTCAGAACGCCGAGCTCTGATTGGTAGGATTAGGGGTAGGCCTAAAGGCAGCTGCCTTCATCTCCACTGCACTGCCTGAACGGTAGACAGCAGCGGTAGAGACAGCAGCGCGGGGTAGAATGCGGCGGGCGCCCGTAGCCAACACCTCAAGTGGTACGGGACTGCAGGCCTTAGTACTGAATTTTGCGACGTCATCTAACAGAGGCCATCCCAGGGCACTGATTGGACGCGACTGTTGCGTCACCGTTCTGATGGGACTCGGGCCCAATCAGTGAGGACACGAGTTCAAGTCGAACGACTGACGTCAAGCTTGTGTCCGTTTTGTGCCCCGCGCTGGCCTCCACCCGACCACGTATCAATTCCAGCCTTGTGCACGACTGGACCGATCTCAAAAAGCGTTCGGCGCATCCGTGAAGCCTGCCGCAATAAGTTAGTTCACGCGGGAGGCAGGCTGCAGTGACTGAGACGGCTCGTGCCGTCTTGTGCTCTGTATAGACGCAGAGCTCCAGCGAGGTTGTCGCACGCACAGAAAGACTGAAGTTTCCTCGCTGAACACCGGAAGCGGTGGAGTAGCAAAACTGGCTGATGAGATCGGTCTACTGTCTTTCGCGTTCGCCGAACTTTATTTTTCGAGGTCGAAAACATTTATTTGGTTTCAACCTTCGTCCTGCCGTTCCCTGGGATTGAGCACAAAAGAAAACTATCAGCTCTTTGCGAGTCTATTTCGAAGATTTCTTTACATTCCGAGCAACGGGTAATTAAATAAAGCTTCGCTTGACAACTATTCACAAACAACCTAACCATTCCACGGTGTTTAAGAATCGATTGACGACAATTAAAACAAAGCGCGCGTAATTTAGCCGAACGGACCAGGGCTACTACCGCCATCCAATATATCCTAGGGGCTTCCGTTGTCTTCCACGCGTTGCCTACATGAGCCAACCCGCGTCCTTAATCCCTCGAATTGCGACAGCACGCTGGATCAGAGGGATTAGGGAGGACGGATGGCCTAGCGACAGCAATGGCGCCTGTCTGTGTCTCCTCCCCGCAAGCACAAACTCGACGGTCACTAACCCGCCCTCACTGAAACGCGGAGGTACGCCAATACCGCCCAGAAGACAAGGCTTGCGTATGACGTCATCGTTAATGGATCCACGAGCGGCAAACACGCTAGAATTTTTACGTCGTCTATAAGGGGCCAGCGCGGAGCACGGATTGGTCCCGAGGGTAACGTGAGCGTTCGGCAGGAACTCGGGTTCAATCAGTGAGAATACGAATCCCAGCCGAAAGCTGACGCTGCACTCGTGTCCAATCAGCGTCTCGCGGTGGCCTCCGGTATATGATGCCAAAACTTTAGCGCGCGAAGGCCTTGCTATTTAAGATGTGTTGAATCACACTTCGTTTCAGACGCAGCCGACGCTACGAGTTGATGGGACCAATCAAACAGCGTGAAAAGCGCAAGGCACTGTCTTTCCTCGTACATGATTGGTTCAGCGATGATTGAACGCCGAACCAATCAGCGTTCAATACATCCGAATACAACGACTAGGATAGAGGGACGGGCTTCCACTGACGACTCCTCTCCCGGAGGTGGCTTTAATTGACCCGTTTTATACTAAAAACACTCGCTAGGTACCGGGAGCTTCCACCCGATTTATCAGGGTTCAGCGTATGTATTCCTCTGTCCATCAATTATGGGATTCTGGCAGCTGCCGTTCCGAATGTTTGCGCGTTTGACGCAAGCTTCCCTAGTCGGACCAAGTGGCAAGCTCGCGCCACATGACTCCTTCTATCGCATGATGGGCTATTACATTTGTAAACAGTGGAATAGTCCATGTACTGCAGAATTCTGGTGACTCTAGAGCGTTTGTACATTGGCAGGGGATTGAGTATATATTCCCATTTGCCGTATTTGATGACTACCCAAGCAGCACAAATGTCCTGTGAACGTCCCTAGGACAACCCTAGAACGTCAGGATATCCTGAGGATGTTCACAGAACAAACTGTGCTACTAGGGTAATACGAAACATCGAGGTGGATTCTGGTCGTTGGAAATGTGTACGCAAATAAAAAAATTCGGCAGAAACACTTAAGACTGCTTACGTATAGGAATGCGAACGCATTCCTACACGGCGCTTCTACAAGCTGCGCGCCACGTCTTCCTTGTTCACACGGCGCTTCGGCGAGGACATCACGCTCCCCACCGCGCATGCGCGGCGAACCCCGCCGGCCTCATGACGGCTACTTTGTGTTTTGTTTCCTAGGCGCGTCCGCTTTGACCTTGAGCACTCCCGTCGCTTCCATGACGAAGCATCTGCGTTGCTGTGCTTTCCTTCGGGTTTTATTTCTGAGGCGCGTGCTTGATGACATATTGATGTGACCATCTTTCGGTCACAACGCCGCCGCCTTTTCGCGTAATGGCACGAGTAAGGCTTTCGCCTTAAAAGGCTGAGTTCTACAGATGGCCGATTGCGCCGATTGCGCCACCTGGCCAGTGTTTTCAATATCAACAGTTAACCCGTACCTAATGTTTAACCGTAAATTGCGCCAGCTTACGTCATAAAGTCCGCCCATTGTTTTATTGACCACTGTCAAAGAGCGTATTCTGCCTCCCCTTGATCTAGGCTATTTAAGTTTGTCATGGAGAGCTTATAAATTTATAATCAGGCCAACCGTGAGCCTAATGATCTGGTGGTTAAAGTTGCATTCATAAATTAACTCAAATATACAGCTGCCCATAAAGGAAAATGGCGCGACGAAGCGACACCCAGAAAATTGTGAAAACTTCACACTGTAAGGCCTCTTGAGCCTCGAAAGAAAAATACGATCGCTATGTGTCCGTTTTCGGAGCAGGCAAAGCAAATGGCAATCCTGAACTTGCACCGATCTGGGTCATGATACCCCGGCAGCCATGACAGCGACACGCGGCATCTGCATTTGTCAACCGGCAGACCCTTGACAGCATCGATGATGATCTTGCATTCCACGTTAGGCGGCCGAAGCGGCTTGACGAGTGTTGATATCAGTGAGTGTATAGGTCCGTTGGCCACAGCGACTCAGCAATGCTGCCTTTTTGTCAACGTCGGTCATCAGTTTGTTCAATGTACAACGTAATTCGACTCGTTTTACGTATTCTTTCCAAAAATACCCACTGCCAAGATCAAACTCACCGGTTCGAGCACCGAACACCAAAACACCTCTAACAAACAAAATTGATTTTGTTTTTCCTTCTGTCGCTTTTGGATTATGCGTTATTACGCTTTCTGACGTTGCTCGAGGACGCTGATCTGGCAGAATCACATTGGTGAATATAAATCTGTAAAAACAACCACGAAAAACAAAAACTACGGGAGGGCATTTTTATCGTTTTGATGGGACACTGAAAGCGTGAGCTGCATTTTCCTCTTTGTTTATCTAACGTTGTTGTTTTCCTTGTTTCTTTGTTGTTGTTTTTTCTTGCAAACACTCTGGTATATACCGCGCTAAGACAAAAGCTGACACGCGCCTGTAGACGACCTTGGTTCGTTCATGATCGAACGCTGCAGCGCTGCTTTGTGCTCGACGCAACCATTACATGGTCGCGTCTTACGGATGCATTCACGCCTCCTGACCGAGACAACAGGCCTATGCGACGAGAGCCTGAGAGGAAGAGACAAGAGCGTGCGGGGACGTTAGAAAGCCGAGCTCTGATTCGAACGATTACGGGGTAGGCCTAAGGCTAACTGCCTTTGCCTCCACTGCACTCGTCGGACGCTTTAAAACGCGGAACGCCGGCGTCCAGCGTTTGACGTTGGCATTCGAACGCGGTCGACAAGTGCACTGGAGACAACGGCAGCTAGCGTTAAATCTACCCACTAATCTTTCCACTTATAGCGTGCATGCCATGCTGCGTCATTGACGGTTCGCACAGTGCGCGGGCCTAAGAGCTCCCTGGGTGATCAACACGAGATTTAATATTTTTAGCTGCCGACCCTCACACATTCTTGTGTTGTTTGTTTCAAGGATTGATTGTTTTGGTGCGGTTTTGGAGAGCAGCGCTTTTTGTTGGTACATTGGGATGCTTTGATGTTTTATGGCGCAAGGGCAGACACGAGGGCCAAATAGCGCCAAGATCCAGTTTAGCTAAGTAATATGTAGTATGTTAGTGTGTATTGGTAAAACTAATGTGCTGTGTTTAGCTTATACATATATGGGTAATGAGGCCTATAGAGTGTAAAGGGATCCAACAATTTACGTATATAAGAGAAGTGACTTGAGGCCACTTTTTTGAAAGAACGTGAATAAGTCTTTAAGCGGAATCTGAGGTTCGTGACCTAAAACCAAACACGGATGAAATCAAATGTTAAATCTTCTTAGTGCAGCTAAAAGTGGTTTAAGGAATGGTTCGAGCTTCCTACAAACAAAGAGATGCACTACTGTAAGGTCTGAATCACATGTTTCGTAAATAGGAGGTTCATTGCCCATTAAGAGATGCGAGTGTGTTAAGCGTGTATTTTCGAATGCGCAGTCGTCTTAACAATACACTGTCATGACGCGAGAGGTCACGATGGTCCTGGATTTTATCTCTAGAAGGCTGATGAGTATGAAGCTTGTTACCTTCACATTTCTTCTATTGCTGCAACCATTTTGTCGCGCCACTCTTGGACATCTCACGGCGAATGTCACTTAAGGACAGGGGCGTGTGTGTTCTGTCTTCCAAAGGACCCTATCGGGCCGTTTTGTCGGTAAGTTCATTTCCTACGATGCCACTATGACCCGGAACCCAGAGGAACTGAACATGTCCACCTACTGACTAGATTTCTCGTAACAGCGTATGAATATCGGCAAGAAATGGGTGTTTCTTATGCACTATAAGTGTTGGCAGTGGTTCATTAGTTAACTTAAAGAGTCAGAGCATATGAGAGATTTCTTGATCCTGAACTTTCTGGTGTACTTAAGCGAGACTGCAATCGCATACAATTCAGAGGTGAAGACAGATGCAATTGGAGAAAACTGGAAAGCATTTCTGGTGGTGGCAGAAACAAAGGCTGCTCCAACAAACAGCATTGCCCAATTTAGAACCATCATTGTAAAATGCCCGGTAATCCTTGAACTCTTTACGAATTAAAAAAAAAACACACTGTTGGTACACTAGAGGTGCGGTGCAGTACATGGCTTCTGGAATTTTGTTCAAGAGAAGAAATGAGACAAGAGGCAAGAAATGCATGGGTCATGCCAAGGTGGGAGTGTATGACGAAAAAGTGCGACCTCGCTTATAGAAAGCCGAGTGCCTGACAAAACTTATTGCACACGAATTTCAAAAGGTTGTGCAACTGATGGGCGTCGGGCAGACCGCTCGGTAAAAGATGGGGATAGGACATGAGGGTAGGCTGGATTGTCCTTGTGCATTGAAGTTCTACGTGCATAAAATAGGGCTTGCAATTCTCTCCTAAAGCGCCAGCTGGTCCTAAGACGTCGCAAGAGGCTTAAAAACCGGTCTGGTCTCTCTCGGTCTAACTCGGTTGCATATGTGTGAACGGCGCTTAAGACGTAGGGGCTGTTCAGGAGCTGATATGTATAGAGTCTCCACTGGTGATGTCAGAAATGCTTCCGTGCACAAACGAATTGCCTGGTGATGAACAGAATCAAGCTGTCGAATTACGCTTTGTCTAGCCGATCCGTAAACAAAGCTACCATAGTCCAGTTTCAAAGGCAATGTAGCCCGTTAAATTTGCAAAAGAGACCCAACGTGTCCTCCCCAAGATGTGTGTGCATTTAGTTTTTTTGGGCAGTTTTTGAGAAGACAGTCAATATTCTCTTCAAATGTTAGTGTCCGGTCAAAAATGACTCCCAGAAATTTTTGAGAGTGTTTACAAGCAAATTGTGTACCGTTTAGTGACAGTTCAGGATCGGGGTACAGTTCACGTTTCCGCGTAAAATGTATTATGGCACTTTTTTCTGCCGAGGACTGAAATCCGTTTTGAAAACACCACTTGCCCAGTTTGTTATGCAAAGTTGAAGTTGTCGCTTAGCCACTTGCAGATATGAAGACCTGATAGAAATGTTAAGGTCCTCGACATACAAAGAGTGCTCGATGGGGCGGGAAATTTCACGGGAAAGTGGATCTATCCAAACCAAAAACACTGTAACACTTAAAATGTACTCTGGGGAACACCTGTTTTCTGCATAAACTCGTCAGAAAGAACAGCTCCCCGGCGCCGCCGAATAGTGCGATTTGTTAGGAAGTTCTTAATGACATCATCATGTTACCATTAAAAGTTATGGACACCCTACCGAACAATCCGGTATAGCTTTTCACTATCCGGATTATGGAACCGGAAATTTCTTTCTGGAAACCGGAAATCCAGATTGCAGACAAAGGAATATTTTCTGAAATCCTAAATTCCAGATAGAATCCAGATAGAATCCAGATAGATTTCCGGTTCCATAATCCGGATAGCAAAAAATTATACCGGATTTTTTGGTAGGGCAGCAGGTTACTAAGGATTCCATGCCTCCATGTTGTGTCAAATGCCTTAGCGAGATCAAAGAAAATTGCCCCCAGATGTTCACGCCTCACAAAGGCCGAGCGAACCTCCATCTCCAGAGACACAAGTTGATCTAGGGTGGAACGGTTTTTTACGGAAATCACACTGAGCTTGAGATAGCAAGTTTCTTGCCTTTAGGCAAAAAACAAGTCCTGAATTTATCATGCGTTCTAGCACCTTGTAGAGGCAGCTGGTGAAGAGCTATTGGTCTGTAGTTCTGAGGATTTGTGTGATCTTTGACTGGCTTTGGAATGGCTATAACGATTGCTCTTCTCCAGGATGTTGGGAACACCCCCGTCTTCCATATTCTGTTGTAGAACTTCAGAAGAGCAAGTTTGGAGTCATGGGATAAGTTAGTAATTATTTTATAGTGTATGTTGTCTGAGCCAACTGCAGAGTTCCGCTCATGCAGGGTAGATAACTCTAGCTCTCGAAAAGAAAAAGGTTCGTTGTAACTTGACTTCCCCGTAGTCTATTGTGAGAATTGAACTCTCCAGAAAGCAGGTAGAAGCTTGAGAGTTCACTTGCTAGCGTTTCTAGATCCGTCAGTGTAATCTGTCCATTAGGTGGGAGATAGAGAACATACATTTACCATGATACCAATGTAAAATACGCGCAGCAACTGCTTCCAAGTTTGAGGTTAGAGGGATCTTCTCTGAAGGGCTTGATGGCTGCACAATGAGTGCCACTTCTCCACCTCTCACATCAGGAGGACGGTCTTTGCGATATACCGCACATCTGCCAAATCTGAAGGAAGCCGACTAAGAAAGGAAGGTTTCCTGAAGATAGGTCACCTCTGGGTCTAGGGCCCGCACCAGATCCTTTAAGTCATCAATATTTGAGCGTGCTCCTCTGCAGTTCCACTGCACAATATTCACTGGCATTATGCTAAGGTGGTCCCGTTATCCGGGGGCTCTGTTTCTTTTTAGAGCGCAGCTCTTAGGGGCCCGTTTCCGGCTCGAGCGGCGTCGCCGTCGCCGTCGGCGTAACCGCGTGGTGCATGATGGGTAATTTTCCCCGCTAAATTTAGCGGAAAATTTTCCGCGCTAAATCTAGCGGAAAATTTTCCCCGCTAAATCTAGCGGAAAATTTTCCCCGCTAAATCTAGCGGAAAATTTTCCCCGCTAAATCTAGCGGAAAATTTTCCCCGCTAAATCTAGCGGAAAATTTTCCCCGCACTAAATCTAGCGGAAAATTTTCCCCGCTAAATCTAGCGGAAAATTTTCCCCGCTAAATTTAGCGGGAAAATTTTCCCCGCTAAATTTAGCGGGGAAAATCTCCCCCCCCTCCTCGAGGTCACGTGACCCCCAGGCCACGTGACCCCCCCTCCCCGAGGTCACGTGACCCCCCCCCGTGCCTTCCCCTCCTCCTCAAGAGCTGCGCTCTAATTCGGCGTTACAGGGAGTTGTAAACGGCTTTCATTTTTTTATATCTTATCAACTTCCATGGGGTTACCCTGCCCTACAGGATCAGTGCAGGATTCAGCTTCTTGTACACCAGGAGGTTCAAGATGTGAGCACGATGCACCACGATTACACTCGGACGCATCCAGAGCATTTGATTGAGGTGTACTAGGTTGTTTGTCATGTAGCACGGGAAGGGTGAACACAACCTTTTGGGAGCTTTCAAATGAAGGTGACTCGTTAGATTTTACCTTCTCCTAAACCTTGACTTTGAAAGTGACCGATGCTCTGGCAGCACTCCTAGAGTGACGAGACGAGGAGGATAGAGAGCCCCGAGGTGCCAAATCTGCACGCTGTTGGGGTTGCGAGAGACCACCGAGACGCACCGACGCGTCGGTTGTTTGCGTCATAAGAGTCTTTAAGGGTGCGTTTCCACCCTTGGTCTTGTAAGGAGATGGGGGCTAGCTGGGGCCACAATATCCTGAGCAGAATATTGTGTACCCACAGAGGTCGTCCGCAGAGCAGCCCCCCTGGCTGCCGCCCCAGCATACGTGCCTCCTTGCAGGAAATAAGAACGCTTACGTGCCTCCTGGTAAGTCAAGTTTTCCTTTGTCTTTAGATTTATTATTTCCTTTTCCTGTTTGAATCTAGGACACGAACGGAAGTATGCCGGGTGAGGGCCTGAGCAGTTCACGCAGGTGTGAGAGTCACAAGCAAGGTCCTCGGCAGTTCATGCTGGTGTAGAGTCACAAGCACAGTTGTCTGTGGGATGATCGTTGCTATCGCATTTAGCACATGTCGTTTTTCTGCTGCACATGGTTGACCCACGGCCAAAACGTTGGCAGCGGAAGCAACGCCTTGGGTTGTAGATGTAGGGCCTCATATTGCAGTTAAGGTAGCCGGCATTGACTGCGAAGGGGGCACTTGTTGAGTTAAACATCAAAACAATATGTTTAGTATCCCTTTCCTGGCCATCACGACGAAAAGTGATGCGTCGCACAGCGACGACCCCCTGATCTTTACGACCTTCAAGGATCTCTTCGTTTGGACTTCCAAGTAGATCATCCTCAGAGATGACGCCCTGCGTGCTGTTGAGAGAGCGGTGCACGGTCACAGACACGGCATAGTCTTGAACTTTTTTGAGGGCAAGTAGTGCAGTGCTCTGCTCTGCCGTGTGCACTTCAACAAGAAGGTAACCGGAAAAAAGCTTCTTTGCTTTGAAATGAAATGTTTTCTAGTCACTATCTCCAACGTCTTCGCGACTAGGAAAGAGGAAAGTTTTGCAAGCGGTTTGTCGTAGCTTTCCAGAGTGCATGACCAAAAATTTTGGAAAAGTTTCTGGCGCCGTGGTATGGTTCTTTAGAAGTGTGTCCTCGGTGCGGGCCCTTTTCAGAGCCCGATTAAAGTTTTCGTTGAGCTTGGGACCCATAAAGATGCGAAGGAAATTCAGTGCCCGGGTGCATTACCTCCACGGAGCCCAACAAGAGGGTAGGTAATGTGCCACAACAAGAAAGGCTTGGCTTACACAATAACTCTACCAGTCCTGCCCGGGCACTATACCTGAGTGCGGTTGCAGGGACAGCACCTGTTTCCACCCAAGGTTGGTTCTTGCCGCCTAACAAGTTGAAAAAGGAAGGAAGAGAGTTGAGAATAAAAGAGAAAGGGGTGGAAGGAAAAGTGAAAGAAGGAAGAAGAGGGTAGTAGAGGCGACTGACTGAATCATCCTGGTCGGGCCTTACCAGGACTCCCGTCTACGAGAAACGGGGGCCGAAGTGGTGTGTTGCCTCACCCGGGGGCCCGGAGGGTTCAAACCTATCCCAGGCTCGGCTCAACCACCAGGATGCCCTTTTCCCCGGACACAGGAAAGCCACGCACAGCCAGACGTGGGAGGGCGAACTCACATGGCTCGGGGTTCGTGGTGACGCCACTCACCAAACACCTGATTTCACAGGTGCCCCCTGCGGGGTGCTGGTATCTTCTTGCGCGTGCAAGCTCCGCTCACAATTACCGCACTAAAGGCGCCAACACTGAGTGCTTTTGGATCGCTCCAAATCCACCGGGGAATTTCCAATTAATAACGCTCGACCCACCGCTCTCACACGACCATTTCTCGGCGCGGTAAATACAAGCGTTATTAATGAAAGCAAACTTTAACGTTTTAACAAAAAACTAGCGCGCGTTCGCAAAAACATCATGGTTTATGAAGCGTAGCGATTACTTCGAGAACTAGTTTCCCAGACTAACAAAATTGTTTTCTAGTCCCCATCAATAAAGACAAACAAACATTAAGTTTTTCTTTGACAAATTAACACTTTGTTCGTAATTGTTGAACCCTACATTGTTTTATTTCTTTTCCTTCTTAAACATTTTTTTAGCAAACTGAAACGTCCGGTTTTCTTCTTTTTTTAACTCTCTTTTTGTTTTGGTAAAATTATTGTTTCTCTCGGTGTTCCTTAATTTAATTTCAGTTTCTCTCGGACCACAACGCAACAAGGAATGAGCGGATTGTAATAACTCAGCCTAGTTTCTTGTCTGTGACTTCTTTTATGTCGAACATTATTTATAATTCACATTTTCACATGTCCCATAAAAAGGCGACGAAATCCGCTTGCCAGAGAAATAAAAGATTTGAAAAAAAATAATTCAACGAAACATTTCCAAAGCGTTCAGGAGGTACTACAAGAAAGTGCCTATCGAACAAAAACGTTGCAATAAAATGCCACTCCAATATGCAGATTCGACTCAAATTAAAAGAGCCAGGTTTATGTAAAGTCTTGAAATGCGGTCTTCAGTTTTGTCTTCTTTTTTTAAATAGGAGTACGCAATTATATTTATATATAACTTTTTATATATATTATGCACCTATTCTATTGCTTCTTCTGTGTATTTTATGTTTGATTTATTACAAAAAGTATGGCAAAATTTATTGTAAAAATTGTAAAACACGATATACGTTTTTACTCAAGTTTCTTTTTCTTTCTTTCTTTTTTACTTTGTAAAGCACGCGCGATTACAAGCTCTTCTGCAAGACGCAAATGTGCAGCTTCGCTCATAAGATACAATGAAAGCTTCTGAACAATTTCGCAGGAGGTATCAAAATAAGCGTTTTATATCCTTTCGGTTTTTTTTTTTAACTTTTTACGTTTTTTGTGTTTTTTTTATTTATATTTTTTTATTTTTAGGTATCTTCAAACACGCAGCTTCTTTTAGTTTACGGAGCTTTGTTTTTTTCCCTTTGCCAATTTGAAAAATATTATTGCGTGCCATGCGTTGCCAACGTAATAACTTCCCAGAATCATCTATATTCGTTTTCGTTGCATTTTATTTATCGTTATTCTTGTCAAAATAAATATTCAAAAGTAAAGAGGACAAAACGTGATACGCACGTGCTTCATTCTCCTGAATCTTATGCTAGAACTCGCGTTGAAAACAAAAGCTAAAAAGAAATACTCCAGGGATGCTCGATTATTAAGCATTTTCGCGAATCTCGCGGAGGCAATTTTCGAAGCGCCTTCGGCGAATCAGATTATTGTCGCTCGTTTCCGAGGAAAGAAAATATTCTTATTTCTTTATTTGCTATTACTGGCGCGATTGGTTGATACTAATATATTTTATACTCGGGATTTCTGCGTGACTTCGGTTTTTATTTCTTTGTACTACATTTGTTTGCTATTGAGTCTTCGCCTTCTTGCAGGAAAAGGAAGAGCAATCAATGTTTACTATTGTCACCGTCGAGAGATTGCTTCATATGTCACGGTATTGCGTGTTTCTTGAAAGAGACGCATGGTTTGCCTTGTTTGAGATTTCTGCCTTATGTTTATTTTAATTGCAGTTTTTTTTTCAGGTTTAAAAGATAAAACCTTAAACTTTCGTGTGGAAACTCAGCGTCTTGTTATACATATGAATACATTTCATTTTGTATCTTATTACACATTTTATGTGTGCTGATCGGTATTTCAGCAACCTAGTAGATGAGATATTGATGAGACTGATTATACATAATATGCACGTCCATGAAAACGCGTAATGCAATCTAGCACCACAGAGCTTATCTGTGAACAAAATGCTAAAAACAAGAATGGAACAGCTGGTAAAAGTGTAAACAACCTGACATCTACGACATATACGGCACCAGCTCCGTAACAGACAGCTACGATGCATTCAGAACAAAAGCGCGTAGTTGGAGCTCGAGGTACGACACACGCTTCCGGGCACAACACTCGTACACTCGTACCGAGTGTAACCAATGATATTGCAGCATTAGCCGACAAGAAAGCCACAGAAGGAATGCCGTAAAAAGCATGATTATGATAGGCATCGCCCTGCGTTCCTTAAATTGGAAATGGCTATAAAAGGATAGGTAACCTATGACCAAGCACGATTCGGTGCCAACGCCACATTAATAAAAAAAAGATATATAAATAGGAGACCGCAATAAATTACGGTATCTTCCGTGTGCGGCGGCTTAGCGCCTCGACCTCATGCGGGGCACGCTTTCAGAGCGGTCATCTTCCGTGATACATTGGTCATCGGGTCCTTATACGCGCTTCCCTCTCCTGTCGCTCTCATTCCATTTGCCATTGAGAGTTTCGGCCTGTTTTCGTAGTTTTGTTTCCTCGTCTAACACGAAAGTGGAGGACGCTAAGCTAGGACAAAGCGGCACCTCTAGCCGCCCCGTCGGTTAGAGCAACGATGGTTATGGTGACACTCTCCTGATAAAGTAACACCTATAAACGATCACAAGGTACCGTTTATTCGCGGCTCCCCACAGGTCACTAATATCACCTGTGTTATGCGCACATGTTGCACCTCTACATAGCATCCGCGTACTTGATATTAAGCATCGTAATAGACTCCTGTGTATCAATCGAAAGTACCAATATGTGAAATATATTTTGGTGATATAGTGACCACCCGGCGCGCGCGTGCTATATTTTTACTGTATTTCAGGGTGTGACTATATCTGGAAATAGCTAAACAATCGTAAATGTTGATCAACTTCTGCGGTATGGTATGAATCTTGATGTTCTCCCTGATGTACTAATTTCTTTTTTTTTTCGCTCCCTGTATTTGCCGGTATTTTCCCCATTTCATCTTTATTGCCGAGTCATTTTTCCCCAATGGGGAAGTATTTGTGTACTCGGCGCACGTACTGTCCCGATGCTTGGAGGATTCTCGCGCTTCGATTGGCTCCAGCTGCCGCAATCGTACCGTTTGGGATTTTTTTTTTTTTACATTGTTTGAAGAATAACTGCTTTGTTTATGTATTGTGCTTCCTATATCGGTTCCGTACACAGACGTGATATGGATTCGTCCCTGACCACTATTCCTCAAAAAAACGTAGGGATGCGTCTTTCCCCACATTGACAATTTCTGTCCCTTGCGCGCTGAAAGTAAAGTGTTTGCTATAAGGAAGTACGTATGGGCTTCTAGCACTTGACATCACTGCCGGTCAGCCTCGAAATTGAAACCAACATTGTCGTCTGTCATTAGTGCATTGGCGCCTTGTTGGAGGCATTCGGCGTCTTATTGCGGCAGCAATAGTACCGTAGAGCCCTGTCGTTTGCCTCGTTCGCATTTCATGATAAAACAAATTGGTGGCGAGCAGCCGATTAAATACAGCTCAAAATAAGCGAGACTTGTGTAGAACATTCTCGGACGACACTTGACTGCGTGCGCGGAGTGGCGTCGCTCGGCACTTCAACGCCTCGCAAAAATGGTGTCAGACGGCAAAAAGAAAAAAAATGCGTTGTCTTCTAATTACTTGCGGTGACTGACAAGAACATCACTGCAACTACCTATACGTGAAATCATTGGGAGATATTTTGTAAAAGTCTCCTGCACTGTAGCCGGTCGTCCAACTTTCTGACTGGCTACTCAGATGAAGACTGGAGTTTGCCTTACAAGTAATATCGTCTGCTTTACTTGCCCTAGTCAATCGAAGAAAGGTTCCTCGCCCGACAAAAAGGTCAGTCCACAAACTCTTAGTTGGTACGAAACTTTTCTGTCGAGATTGTGCCGGCGCATCCGTCGCAGTCATTCATGACGCCGGCGACCCGATTGCTCGAGCGTCGTCTTGTCCTGATTCCTAACGGTTGCCGGAATTCTAAGCGTACCAATACTGCTGGCCGTAGCTCCATTTCGTCGCCAACATTTACGGCTGGAAAAATTAATTACTGCACAACTGACCGTTTTAAATCTCGAGTGAGTGGACAGACTGCAGTGTGAGCACGGCCCCAAAGCAGCACAAAAACATACACAACAGCGACGAATGCGTCCAACATGGATTCCGGCGAGTTCTGGCGTGATTTTTGAACCGTCAGTAGCGTTGCATCGTGGTCTTCTGCAAGAGCCCTATATCAATAGACTGAACATCAATTCTCATTAAAAAAATTGAAAAAGTTCTGAAAAATTGTTTTTGAATGATCAGCTTTAAATCTAATATTCGGCCGGATGAAAACAAAAATAGTTTTCAAAGATCCTCTAAGTCAAAGTGGTTCAAGACCAACACGAGAACGCAGAGATGGCGATAGCCCAAACTATGGTGGCATATATTATTCTGCCGCTAATCAAAAAGATACTCCTGTATATTTCGTCTCGTTGTAGTTTTATATTCAAAGATACCAATTGTTTCCCACCTCCGTATCCTTCGGAAAAGAGTTTTATAATGTAGATAATAATATTAGAAAATATTATATAAAATAGTTTATTATTCTTTAGAACTAAGTGAATAAGTGTGAACTGTTTACACATTTGTTTGCAGAATTTAGCAAAAGTGTTACAAACTTAATTTGAAGCAAATGAAAATACGTTCATTGGTGGGATTTTAAAGGGATACTACAACGAAATTTCGGCGCTCATTTTTTGGTCTATATGTGTTCAAAACAGCAGCATCACATGGAACATACCAATATCTTGTTAAAAAAAGTCTCGAAAAGGAATTTTAAAACGAATTAAACTATTAGCAAAGAGCACCTGGTGGATGTCGCTAACGCCTCGTTTGTAATGCTCGTCTAGGAACCTTGACAGCTAGTGACGGAGGTTGTCTCGTCTCCGGCCACGACGAGAGAAGGGGAAGGAGGAACTCCCTCTTCCCGAGAATCCCTTTTGTGTGTCGCAGAAGTCGCTATTGTCCCCCTACAAGATTATAGAAGATTAACCCGTCACTCAAAATTCGAACAAAAGCAGCCGCTTCGGTGGCTGGAACGACTAGGCCATCCTCTCGACGTCAGCCTCGCCGTAGCTTTGCTCGTCTTGAGACGACCTACGTCACGATTGCGTTGGATGTCACGTGCTCTAAGCTGGGCCTTCTCCGAGCGCATGCCAGAGTGGGCCGTTTATAACGAAAAATACAGCTACCAGGATCAAAATACAAACGTGCGATTGTCATTTACGGATATTGTGGATCATATTCAACCTATTTTTGAACAGGACGGGAATATTGCAAATTTCGTTGAAGTTTCCCTTTAAGAGTGTCACTTCGAACGTAATAAACAATCTGGTTATTTTTCCCTCATAGAACAGTCGCTTACATTTAGCTCTGACCAAAGCGCTCTGAAAATAAACCTCTCTATGTGATGTCATATATTATTAGGTAGGTGCGCGATTTAGCTATCTCGGCATTCTATAACTGCTTTACGCTCAGGAAACCAAGAAATGTTGTGCGGGATCTTTTTCCCAAGTGGCAAAAACATAAAACCAAACCTTTTTTTATGTTTTATCATTAGAACGTTTATTTCGACGAAAACCCGGCGGTGTCTTTCGTTTGTCAGTTGTCGCGAGCGATGCTCCCACTGGTCCGAAGCACTGACGTGAGCACGCGTCAACCTCTCCTCCTCTCCCCGGCGCTGACAAACTGACAGACACCGCCGCGTTTTCGTTAAAAAAAGGTCCCTTTCGTTTTCGGCAAAGTCACGTTCCCAGCTGGAGCGGAGCCGGAGAGGAGGAGGCGCCGCGCAACACCTCCTAGATAACAAAGCCATAGTTTTGAAGGCGATGACGTCATCAGAGAAGGCCAACGCTGAACACAGATCGAAAGCGAGTGCCGCGTCAGCCCTCGGCGTCAAGTCATGTTCGAGCCGAACGTTGACGCAATAGTCGTGTCCAATCTGTGCGCTGCGTTGGCCTTCTCTGATGACGTCATCTCACTCAGCACTACGGCTTTGTTATCCAGGAGGTGTTGCGCCGCGGCGCGGTGGAAGGCGGGCGAGCTCAGTTGTCGCTCTGCTGTCACAGTTTGTTCTTCGCTCTGGGTATCCGTAGTAGCTGTGCGTGGGCTGTGATGTGTGTGTGTGCGGTTAAAACGACGGATGCAGTTCATTCCACGAGCGATATAGATTAAGTTCCTTCCACGAGTGGTATGGATGTGGTTCTTTCCACGAGTGATATGGGTGACCATATCCAAGGGCGTCGACGTACTCTGACAGGCAGAGTGCAAAAAAGGGGTGAAAAAAACTCCTTTGGTTGATTCCTGTGGAATGCGTTGGCATGACCCATGAGAAATGTCATACACGTACTCCTTTGGGAAACGCTAATGCTGACCCTGTAACGAGGCCAGAAAGAGGCAGCAAAAAATACATTAAAGGGGCACTCAAGCGGTTTTTGGGGAAGCTAACTTTTTGGTGCGATGGCGTTAAAGGAGCCCTGCAATCATAATTAAGCGTCTACCTTTTTTGCTGTTTCCACGTCTCTTGGGGTTCGGGCAAGCCAGCGGGCACGGAGAGAGTAACTAAATATCAGTGCGTCATATTTTAACCGGACGACGCGGAAACCTCCTCCACCGACGAGGGCGACCCACGGTACCGAAAGCGCGCGTAATGTGACGTCTTAGGTCCTGGGCTTACTACTGGTCAGAGCCGCTAAAAGCTTCTTTTTAGTCGAAATACAAAATATAAGTGGCGCGAACCGTATCAATTATTTATAAAAGTAGTTTTTGTTCAGTATTTGAGATCAGAAAAGAAACAAATGCAGTTTATAAAGTACAGAAACAAGAAATGATCCGTCGACATACCCGCCACCAATCGGTGGAAAAGGCGGCGCCTACTAGAAAGGAGTAGTGGGATCAGGCGCCGACACGGAAAGGTCCCGGATGTACGCGGCGGCGCTGCGGCCGTAGGGACCGAAGGACCCGGCCGGCTCTGAGCGTTCCCAAGGCCTTCGGTGAGCAGCTTTGTCTTGCGGTTTGGCCGTTTCGCGGTATGGCAGCGCGAAGTGGTTCCCATTCTGAACTGATCTTTACCCCGTGTTTGCTGTCGTTTGTGGCCAATGAAGTGTCATTCCGAATTTGTGTTTAATCGCGCAGCAAATGCAATGAGAGCCGCTCTAGCTGCCCGCTACATACAGCCTATCCAGAACACGCTTTAGTGGCGCCCTCTCGCGCCGTCGACACGGAGTACGGCAGCCGTGAGCGCTCGCTCAGCTCACCACCCCTCGTCTAGTTCACGGCCACTCGAGCAACCAAGGACGTCATGAAGGAGGTTATTTTTTGCTTGTTTTTGTAATTTTTATTTGTTTATAACTTCTAAAATAAATCGAAATTCGAGAAAAGAAAAGTGTCACTAAGTTACTACGTTCATTGCGCTCAAGTTTGGTGCAAATTAAAAATTAGTAAAAAAGCCATTGCAGGGCCCCTTTAAGGAAGTGTCAGTGAATGAGTATCTTCAGTTTTAGAAGGCAGAACCGCCTATTAATCACGCAGGAATAAAATACGTGCGGACTCTTTTCTGTACTTGCGAGGACCAATGAAATTATCGTATGTTTGAAAATTTTGGCGGCCTTTCTTTCCCCGCTGCGTTGGAAACAACCGCAGCGACAGACCAATCACAGGTCGAGGAGAACTGGTTGCGCGCGTTGCATGCCGGTCGTGCCGGTCGCGGGCCGGCTTCTTCTCTGCAAACATGGCGTCGGTGGTGATCGTTGGCGTGGTCGGCGTGGTGGAAGCTCATCGTTCCGCGTAAAAGCGCTATCCTTGACTGTGAATTTTCGTCGTGTGTTGCTATGATAACCCAGCACGTACTAGAAGGGAAGATGCACCTACTCGTGCGGCGGTGTCGTGGCGGCACTCTCAAGACAGCAGAAACGCCCGTGCCGTCGTGTTTGTTTACTTCGACTACAGTGGTGCTTTCTAAGCATTTTTGTCCTCGAACATCGCCCGGATTTCTTATTTGGCGCATTTCATGCGTGTGCTCAAGTTCAAGGTATTACTGGCGCGTACCGTATAAAGGATGCGACTTTTCACGCGTTTTCATCACCGGAGAAAAGTGATTAGTGTTAGTAATCCTGAACGCTCGCAACGTCTATCTGATCACGAAATCATATTTCTACGTTGCTATATCGCTGCTAAGATTACATCGTCTTTTATAATCGTAGAAAAGGCGTGTGGCGATATTTGTAGTATTGGCAAAGTCGTGTATCAGAGTCGTGATCGTCCAAGACGGCTTACTGAATCTTTTTCTTTCATCCACTGTACCCTGCAAGCCTATCATGAAAAAAAATAAAGCTTTAGGCTATAGAAAACTGTATGTCTATATTCTGTTACAGCATTGAGTGGCAGTGCGTCCCCTTTTTAGAGGCGCCGCTGAAACAGCTGACGGCGGCGTAGAAGCGGTCGCCGTGCTGACGACCCGCTGCGCTTGTTGCAGGTGTGTGTACGCGCGGCGCAGAGCGGTCGTTCCGGTTGCAACGGACGCAGTCGTAGGTAACGCGCTCGTTGCACATGTCTGAACCAGCCTCTTCCCGAGGCGAAAGTCAACGTGGCGACATCGTTTGATATCACGTACCAGAGGTTACGCTGCGATGCCAAACGTTGGTTTGGTAACGACTTGCCCCAACCGCAAATCGAAGAACGCCCGAAAAGGCCTGCGTTTCGTCGTCCTCGGAACCCGAACACGACTCCGAAGCGCTGCTATCGTCCACATCGCACGTCGGAGTGGCGTCATAGGAAATCATCCCCAGGTCGGCTGTCCGCCGAAGAATTTCAACCTCTAACGGCGTCAGGTCCTTGAGCGTAGAGAATTCCGCCATGATCGAAGCTCGAATGACAAAGAAGTTCGGCCGGTGCGGCTCCCTCGCGATCACTGCGCGACGGAACGTCGTCCAACGCCATTGGCCCGAGATCCTTTTGATAAGCGTGCGAGGACCAATGAGAGTGGTTTCGTTTTCGGATGGATCCGAGGTTTGGCGGCCTTCAATTACATTTTTATTAAAGAAATATTCACCGTATGACTATATTTTTTGGTTTTTAGGGATACTTAGGGCGTCTAGATTCAGTTGTCATCATCAAAACACGAACTCAAAAACCACTTGAGTGCCCCTTTATGTAAAAGTAAAGGGGTCAGCGTTAGCGTTTCCAAAGGGAAATGTGAGTGGCACTTCCAAGGTTGATGCTAACATATTCCCGAAGAATCCACCATTGGACCTTCCTGTAATTATTTTAATACATATTTACAAACACAAAAAAGCACCCTAGACGTTAACTAGGGTCTCTAAGCAAAATTATTTGCCACTTTGCATTACCCCATTAAAACACCCCGGGTTTTATGAGTGTGCTCCTGAGTAGTTTTTTTCTCTGACCCCAGTAAACATATTGAGATGGGTTCAGGCACGAACGAAGTGACGAGATTTTCAAATAAAACAAGATTAGAATGAGAATCTCGAGGGTAAAAAAAGTCGAACCCTTACGCGCTACAAATTACCGAACATCTTTTTAAACGCTCCTTCGTTAATCTTACACGGCCAGAAACTTTAAGACGATACATTGCGTCGTGTCATTTAACGACTATTCATGGACGAACACTCACATTGGACGCCACTATGAAGTCGACGCGAATGTCCACAGGACTACAATGGTTTGTAAAAGGAGGAAACTATATCTGTCTCGCGTTTACGCAGCCTTGAGACGTCAAACATTCTCGTGTTTGTACCGATACCTTTTTTTTTCTTTACACTAGTTGAAATTGAAAAAAAGGGATCTGTTATATAAAATGAAATAAACTCCTGAAACGTCATATTTTGCAATGCATTTTTCTATCACTTATACTACATAAAGTGTTTTATATTGTGTTCAAAAGAGTATAAAGTACGCAAAAGAAAAAGGTCGTCGACTTTGTTTTTAAGCTTCATCATTGAGACGTGGACGTGAACGTCATATTTTGCCGCGCTGGTCAAACAAAAACTTTGAACTTTGGAATATTTTTCGTTGTGAGAAACAATAAAGCAAAATGTAACTCTAACTTCAGAAAAGGAGTGAACACAGAAAGCCGCTTTCGTTAAATTTCTTTGGAACAATTTCGCGCTGCAACCGTGCGGTAAACCCTTGGGGGTAGAAAATACGAAAATAAGCACATCGACAAATCGACCTTTTTTATCACGATTTATTGGCCGTTGAAAGGTAAGCCCCAAATTAAAAACAAAAATACAATCCTGTACTGTCTTTCTTTTTCTTTTCTGAAAAAAGGTGGAGATTTTTATTTTGTGGTTTTCAGACAGGACACGAAATAATTAAATACTGCGATTAAAAAAAAATGTAAATGCATCGCGCCTTAGCTTCATCGGGCCTTTAAGCCAAACGGGAGAAGAGGCGTGGAAAAGAGTGACACTCTCATTGTCACTGAGAATTTTTTGTGTTTCATGGAACTGCCACCACAAAATAAGTGAACCTACATGAATGGCCCCCACCCCAACCGTGTCGTGGCGATGTATGGAGTTTGTGTCTTTGTCACGTCAAGCTCACTATTATTTTTTTTAGTGACTGCAAGAAACAGCACGTATGCATTGTATTGAAGAAAAACAAAGTTACTTGTAGAACATTTTTTACAATATTTCTCTCCCCCGAGCTTTAGAAAGTACAGCGGTCGATAGATAATAAAAAAAATTTCACATCAGTACACTGTGTCATGTTAATACAGGTTAATAGGTCGTTTGTCATGTTATGTATATAAATGCATAAGTATATGAGCGCAATAATTTTTGTATCAAAAGTATTTTACGACACGCCAATAAGTACAAAAAGAAAAAGAAATAAAGAAAAAAAGTTAAAAAGAAAGGAAGATGCACGGTTAGCATATTTGACCTATGCCCATCTTCTGTCACTTCCTCCACAATCATTGTTAATCAGTTCATGTGATACCGTTGGCGTCAGGTGACTGCACTCTGGCCAGAAGAATGGCAGCGGTTAGTGGCCCTCGTGGTGTGGTAGTGGTGGTGGTGGTGGTGGTGAAAACTTTATTCAAGGAAAAAGGCAAGAATGTCTTCTCTCTGGTCTGGAGCCCTAGCCAGGGCCTCATTGGCCTCTGCTATCCGCTTAGGCCTGAGAGATCGGCATTCGATGGTCCTCGGGCTTTGCGCTAGACAGCGCAGCCTCCCAGCAGGTAAAGGATGGGTCGCTAATCGGAATGGATGCCTTGCCCCGGTGGAGAGGAGCAGGCCCAGGTTGAAGGGAAAAGGGAAGGTTTGAGGGATATGGCAGCCGGGGCAGGTGCCCCGGTATCGGTTAGTGAAAAATAGATGCTTGTGGTACAAATTTGGGAAAGCGTGTGTTTGTATCTGCCGCCACTCAATGCCTTCCTGCCTAGATAGGTGTCCTGTGTGGTTGGGGGAAGCGAGCGTTCTAAGCTGTGATTTGTAAAATGCCGTGACGTTATTGTACGTGTGAAGCGGTGTTGACTGTGTGTGTAAGTTCGATGCGGCCATGTTGGGATTCTCCGGTGCCTCCCCGTCTCCATGCAACGCCCGGTCGGTTATTTCTCGGGCGACTGCATCCGCACTCTCGTTGCCAGAGTGGAAGGTATGTCCAGGAGTCCAGACTATCTGGATTGCGTGTAGTGTGTTTTGAATAACGGTGTTTAGAATGTGTCCACTTCGTTGTGAGACGGCGCATCGAGCGAACGCCCTGCACGCTGACTGTGAATTAGTGATTAGGGTACAGGTGTTGCCTGTCTTTTCAGTTTTAAAGCAAAATGTGTGCTATGGCTCTCTGCAGCTCGCGCTGCAGAACCCAGGAATCCTGGGTTCAATCCCCACCCCTGCCCGTTTCGATCTGGATGAGCATCGTACCGGTGTGCGCTCATGTGTCACTACTGCGTGGTGCACATTAAAGACCCCAGGTGAGCGGTCGTACCGCACTGGCTAAATTTCTCATCTACAGCTGAGACACCAGACGCCCACTTAGGCAGACTAACTTCCGGCTGTATAAACATACACACAACAATTTTGCATTGCTAATGCTATTGCCGCTTCCTCAGCCTCCGCGATTGATGTGGGAGCGGCGAGAGACACCCTCGCTTCACCTCGCCCGAGCGAGTCGCGGACGACTATGCACTTTGCCTCACGTGGGGAAGTGTACTCCCAGCTTCAGTGTAACAGACGTCTGGGTTGTTTTCATATTTGTGTCTTAGGTAGCGAGTACGCGCGAGGCGTCTACCCGCATTGAGAGCGGGATGCATGTTCTTTAGTTGGGGCAAAACTCTTATTTTAGCCGCAATACTCGGTGCGACGGATTTTAGCCGTATACAGCCCTGTTCCTTATAAAGTGGTTTGTAACCGGGCCTGCCTAAGAGATTTGTTCCATGCTGTGTGTAGCTGAGTCTTGTACGCTGTCCGATTACCTGAGCCTCGTTAAGTTATTCTATTGTATTGTGAATACCAAGTCAAAGAAGGCGCTGTAGACGTGTGCTGAGGCAGTCCAACCGCCGTTTTTATAGCAGTTCGGAGGATCGTATTGAGAGTGTCTATCTCCCTATGGGTTAAAGTTATGGAAAGGAGAATGATAGATTACTCTACTTACTAGAAGAGCCTGGACAATACTCACGGTGTCGGTTTCTTTAAGCCCGCCACGCCCGTTGCCCACCCTTCGTATGAGGCGGGCAATCTGCTGGCATTGCTTGCGAAGCATTTGCACCATGAAGGATGTCCTGCCGTTGTACTGAATGTGTAGGCCGAGTACCCTCAGACTGTCGACTGTGTGTATCTTCTCTCCATTGAGATTTAAACGAATTTCATCTGCGTTAGTGCAAGGTTTGCCTCTAATGAGTTGAAGCTCAGGCTTGTCGACGGCGCAACTGAGTCCCGCTGCTTCTACAAACTTTTGAGTGATTTCGACTGCCTCCTGAAGTCCATCCTGTATCTCTTCATCTGAACCCTTGCTTGTCCAGATGGTGATGTCGTCGGCATACAGAGCATGCCTGACGTTAGGGATGGCCCCCAGCAGGGTCGGGAGTCTTGAAATGGCTATAATAAAAAGAGTCGGCGAAAGGACAGAGCCCTGTGACGTTCCCCTCCCCGAGAGCTTGATGGGCTGGGAGCGAAGATCTCCCAGCCTTTGCGTAGCGGTCCTATCCGTCAGAAACGCACAGACATACTCATAGCTTCTTTTGCCGCAGTGTGCTCTGGTCAAGCTCTCGAGAATGGCGTCGTGAGACACGTTGTCAAAAGCTCCCTTGGGGCCCAGCGCGAGTGCCGCTCTTGTCTGCGTTGTTCCAGGAAAGTTTTGGATGTCCTCTTTGAGCTGTAGGGTGACGTTCTGCGCTTATGGGTTTTGTCGGAACCCGAACACTGCGTCCGCAAAAAATCCGTTAGCTTCGAGGTGGGGTTGAAGTCGTCTAAAAACTACATGTTCCAGAAGCTTACCTATACACGATGTAAGTGAAATGGGCCAGAGGTTGCCTAGCGAAAAAGCTTTCCCAGTTTTCGGATTTTCGGATGAATGTGATCTCGGCGTGTTTCCATTCCGGTGGGAGGACACCGGTACTCCATACCCTGTTAAAGTATGACGTGAGGGCCAAGACGGAGGCATCGTCCAGGTTCCTGAGAATCCTGTACGTGACTCCGTCCTCTCCGGGAGCGGTATCGCGGGTTAAAACCGGGAGTATTCTCCTAACTTCGTATTCTGATATTTCCTGGTCCAGCGGATGGTCAGCTTCCTGATGGGGATGTGGGCGGTAGTTTGGTCTGGGACCGGGTGCTATGTAGCGTTCTTGAGGAACTTCCACAAAGCGCACTCCCCGTTGTGTGCCGTTTGATGAAGAAGTTTTATGATGGCCTTGTTGGTTTCGGTCCTAGTCTTTGTAGGATCAAGAAGATTCTTGAATAGACTCCAGGTCTGCCTGGTTCCTAGGGTACCTTGTAGTGTGCCGCAGAGTTTATGTCAATTAGATTGGGTGAGCTCTTTTGTATAACGCTCGGCTTCTTGTGTAATTTTGGCTATGCGAATTTTGAGAGGAAATAGCTGAAGCAATGACTCTGAACTGTTTTAGACTCGCGAACGACGTGGATATGCCGACGCGAATAGGTATGCACGCGAAGCAGAAGGACACCACACCCGACCTCACCTGGGCAACTCGGAACATCGAACTCGAGTGGCAACTTTCAAACGACTGTATGGGCAGTGACCATCTACCAATCACCGTAAGACTGACCCGTTTCTCAACCGGTGTAAAGAAGCGGGTACACAGACGAGTGAAATGGGACAAATTCAGGGAAGCTTTAACTCAAGGGCTGACCGAGGGCGGGTTCACAGAAAGACTACAGGCGGCCCTCAAGGAAGCCACACAAGACATAAAGGTCAAGGAAGGCGACCCGACGCCGGATTCACACCTTCTCAACCTATGGGCCTCCCGAATTGAAGCCCTGGAAAGATATAAGAATGAGGGCAAACCACCAGCATTGAGGGCAAAGCTCAATCTGGCGACGGCGACTGCGAAGAGGTACGCCAACCAACTTGCTAGGCAGCAATGGCAAGACCATTGTGACTCCTTCAACAGTAGGACGGGCCTTGACAAGATGTGGAGGACGTTCCAAGCTATGCAAGGCCGAAAAAGAGCAGGACTGCAGCACAAAACATCGCGCTGGCACTGCGAGTTTCAGAAGACCAAGTGGCAGCAGAAGCCGGACAACTCTTCTTCCCGCAACCCGCAACACCCGCCCCACAAGAGACTTACAAGCGTCAAGAGTATGCACCAGGGGATCCTGCCAGCGCCCCCTTTACTATGGGGGAGCTGATCTCGGCCCTAAGGCAATGCAAAACCAAGAGTACACCAGGCCCAGACGGCATTACCTATGCTCTCCTTAGGAACCTGCCAGACGAACATTCAGAGGAGCTCCTAACATGGATCAACCAAATCTGGACCACAGGGCAAGTTCCAGAAGAGTGGAAGACGTCCTGGGTCATCCCGATTCCTAAACCAGGCAAGCCCACAACGTCGCTTGCTAACATGAGACCCATTTCACTCACCTCGAATTTATGCAAGCTCACAGAAAGAATGGCGTTATACAGAATTCAGCACATTCTAGAGAACAATGGCACATTCCACTACACGCAAACAGGCTTCCGAAGACACCTCGGGACTCAAGATAGTCTTTTGATGATCTACACAGATGTGCTGGAAACACCTTCCAAAGTTGATCCACGCATCGTTGTAGCAGTGGACGTCAAAAAAGCGTTTGACTCTGTACCACACAAGTCAATAATCGACAGCGCAGTCGCCCACGGTATCCAAGGAGCACCACTCAACTTCATCAAATCCTTCTTGGAGGGAAGGAAATTTACAGTCAAAGTGGGAAACACCGCAGGTCCCGAAACACCGAATGGGGTCGGAGTCCCTCAAGGCGCAGTCCTTTCACCTACGCTGTTCAACCTAGTCATGGCCGATCTCCCGCCTCGCCTGGCCCGGATCCAAGACCTCTGCTTCACCATCTATGCAGATGATATCACAATCTGGACCAAAGGCGGAGCGGTCGGAAGACAAGAAGGAATACTACAGGAGGCACTGGACACCATCGTAGAGTTTCTGCATTCTGTCGGCATGTCTGCAGCACCAAATAAGACCTCATACATAGTGGTGGGCAACCGACGCATTCAATCTCAGACAGAAACACAGAACATACGCCTGACCATGAAGGGAGATGAGATACAGAGAGTTGAAAGTTTGAGGATTCTCGGACTATTCCTCGATCAAGACGGAAGGCCCCATACCTGGATGAAGAGGGTAACGAAAACCTGGAAGAGCACGCTGCACTTAATCAGAAGAGTGGCCACGAAGAAATGGGGAGCCACAGAAAGGGTAACACGTACCCTAGCCCTGGCGCTTCTGACTTCGAAAGCACTCTATGCCTACAATTATAATAGACTTACACAAACACAAGCCCTAAAACTTGAAAGGCTCAACAGGGAAGCTATGAGAGCAATTAGCGGACTTCCACGATTCGCAAAAATCGAAGACCTGCACATCCACTCTAAGCTCAATACTCTCAAGGAAAGGGCAGACGCACTCAAGGACGCGCAACTGGACCGACTCAAGACCACAGAAGCGGGAAGAGCCATATTGCGACATATTGGTTACGCAACGGATCACCTTCCGACACTCCCGAACCGAAGCCTCGAAGATACAACCATGCAGCTTACTACATTTGCCCCACTGGCTCGCAACATGGGGAAGGACCACGAAAAGCGGCGGTTCCAAAGAGTCATGGACCACATCGACTTTGTTCGAGAGTACAGCAGAGATTTCACCAACCTGTACGTATACACAGATGCTGCACTGCGAGGAGACGGACAAGGAGCCATTGGATGGTTCATGCTAAACTCCCAGATGACATGCAGCCAAGTACTTAAGGGTGAATGTAGCCTCAAGGAAGCCGAGCTACAAGCTATACTGGCAGGAGCCAAACAAGCGGCCACACACTGTAATAAGACAGAAGCCCTCTACAAACACGTGTGGGTATTCACTGATAGTAGGGAGGCACACACAGAATGCGACAAAGTTGACACCCATAGCAACACCGTCCGACAGCTGCGAGAATTAGGCCAATAATTTGCAGATGAAGGACGCGTCCTTCGAATTGGATGGGTGCCGGGACACTCCGGCATATATGGCAACGAAGAGGCCGACAGTGCTGCCAGAACGGCGCTTGAAGCTGCGCCTGCGAGACCAGACCAGGAGCAACAGGAACAAAGTCAAGAAGGCGAAAATGATGTCCTCCCCTTCGACCCCGACGAGTTCCTGTCCCTGGGAAGGACGAGGAGGCGCAAGACACTGACAGATCTGGTTCCCCAAGATCCGGACGGCGAACTACCTGCCGAATACAGCCGGAGCGACCGCGTTATCCTGCGCCGGATCCGCACCAACACGGCAATAACGCCTGCCCTGCAGGCTAAGCTGGACAGAGCCAGGCGAGTCCGACACCCCGATGACCCCGGGCCGGTTATCGACGGTGACTGCACTCGATGCGGGAGCAAGAGTCCAGCAACTATAATACATCTTCTATGGGAATGCAGAGCCACTGTGCGCTTAAGGCGGGCCACCATATACGACCTCCCCGCTTGTCATCGACCCAAAACTTTCGTGGAGTGGACGCGACCAGGGGGCGACATACAGCATAGGAAGATCGTGCTGGACTCTCTGCTTAAGTTCATTCGAGAAGCCAGTATCCGGCACTATTTTTAAACATTTCATCTTCATTGTATTCCCCATCTCTCACCCCTCATCTTCCCCACAAATGACGTAAGGTCAAGGTGGTGGAAAAATCATTAAAATACGTCTTAAACAAACAAACAATCGTTGTTTCTGTCTTCTACATCTCTTAGTTAGGCCACGACGGGCTTCCCATAGATGGAGCAGATACTGGTCGACAACGGGCGCCTTGTTCGTCGTCACAACCGTCTTGGTTACGCTGTGAATGTCGGCGTGGAGTTTGCTCACCCATAGTGCCAATGGTACGTCTTCATCTATCTCTTCTACGTTTGTCTGAGCCCTGAGCTGGCGGAACGATTCCCAGTTGACCAGCCGCTGGGCCTTCTTCTGTCTGCTATGAGTCTGCCCTGGAACTTGAATTTTGATGATAAAATGATCGCTGCCCAGGCTATCCTGGAGGTTGGTGCACGTGCACGGGCCTCTCGCTCTGGCGAGGGAGAGGTCCGGGCACATGTCGCGGCTCGCGCTGTTCCCCACTCTCGAGGGCTGATCCGGCTGGTTCAGGAGCGTAAGCTGATTTTTGTTTATGGCCGTGGCTATTTTTCGTCCTTTCGCCGACCCGTAATAATATTCCCACGTCAGGTGGGCCACATTCAGATTCCCTACTATGACGAGCGTATTCTCACTCGTTAAGGCAATAGCATCTCTATAGTGCTTGTCAAAAGTATCTTTTCTCGCTCTTGGTGAACTGTAGAAATTGAGGACGAAAAGACTGCTCTGTCGCTTTTCTGCAGGACCAACTCGAGGAAGACATATTGTATTCCAGTGATCATTTCTGATTAATGTGGAATGAACGGTAGATGTTTGGCTACGAGAGTGGCTGCCCTCGGAGGTACGCCCTCGTGTTCCGGTCTCGAAGCACAAGCCACGTATCCCGACAGTGCCAATTTACACGCGGTTTCCTGCATTGCGATAACTTCGGGTTTTTCCTCGAATGTGGCAAGGAACTGCGTGAGCGCCCCGCACTTGCGCCGATAGTCCCTGCAGTTCCATTGCCAAACGCGTATGTTACTGGGTAGGGGTTCTCGGAGGACCAGGTTGTCCTCCGTTCTGACCCTGTTACTGTCCAGTTCCATTGTGTAGTTCCTGAGCTAAGTTCTGGGGATGGTTCTGGGCAAAGTTTAAGTGCGTGACTGGAGTTGTCACTGTTCCAGACGAGCGGTGTCCCGCTGCTTTGAGGCTCTTTGCCCCAAGCCTGTGTCCTGTCATCGCGGAGAGAATGTCTCGAACCAGCTCAGAGAGTTGGGTTTTATTTTCCTTGAGGATTTGTCTATTGGCGTTATCTATGCCCGTTTTTATGTCCCCTTTAAGCGTAGTGGTCATGTGATCCAGTTCCTTGTTAATACCAAATCTGGCCTTGGCGATCTGTTTTGCTACCTCACGTTTAAGTTCTTCACTGAGACTGAGCGGCTCAAGTCTAGATTTCTTAAGTTCCTCATGAGACCTCTGCATCTCCTCTCTAATCATACGGAGCTCATCTCGATAGCTCTGCGTTTCCGCCATGAGTTCGTGCCTCAAGGTATCCAGGAAGGAAATGTCTGTGGCACAAGGATTCTTCTCAATTAACGTGTGCTGTGTGATTTGTTTCTGTGCGGGGTGTTGTGTCCTAACGCTGGATCTAGGGGCGGGAGAAGGGGGGCATGCGGGGAATCGGGAGGGAGTGGGAGGCTGCTGCCCTGCCCAGCTCACCTTCGGGGCCACCGGACCGGGGCTCCTCGATTTTCGGATTTCAGTCTCTTGTGCCGAACGCTGCTGCTGCATCCTCGGTCTCGACCGGGACCGGGCTCGGCTGCGGGAGCGAGATCTCGCTTTGGATCTGTTCCGGGCCCTCCGCCCTGTTTGTCTTTTACCCTCCTCCCCCACGATTTGTGAAGAAAACAACTGATGAAAAATCTAATAATATGCACATAATGTAAATGCGTACGTCACCTACTTTTCCACATAATCAATTGCACAGATTAAGATTATAATGAAATTGAATGCAAAGGTACAAGCGAGCTGGACAAGAATGACGAAAAATAATCCCTGGAGAAGGGGAACAAGAGGGACAATGGACAAACACAAATCTTCAAACATAGCTAAGGTGACTGGTGCGAGACCGAAAAATATCCGCCTTGGCCGGGTATCGAACCCGAGATTTCTCCATTTCCAGTGGAGCGCTCCACCAACTGAGCTAACCAGGGGTCAGGCGGATTGTTTCGGTCGCGCACCAGTCACCTAGCTTTGTTTGGAGATTTGTGTTTGTCCATTGTCCCTCTTGTTCCCCTTCTCCAGGGATTGCTTTCGTCGTTCGGCACAAATTAGGCCAGTTATTATGACGTGGTACAAGCCTTTGAATGCCCTCCCCAAAGGTGGTTTCCATCGGAATTCAGTACTTCCGAGGAACTTGATAAAAAGAAAACCTGAGCGATAAAAAATATTTTATTATATACAGAATGAATTTACATATACTCCAGCTACTCCTTCCACATAATTTCTACACATATTTAGGCAGTCATCATGACCTAGCACAAGGTTTTGTATGCTTCCTCTCCCAAAGAAACAACTTCCCTAAAGAAGGTCGCTGCCTGGATTCTCAATCATTCCGTCACCGGTTCAGCAATATTGTCAGTTGGCACAGTCATTCTTTTCTGATCCTCATCGTTACGGACGTCCGTTCACCCTTCCCGAAGCTTCATGCAGTTTTCTCCATATATGTTACACGTCTGTGGCAAGTGGTGGTCTTGCTGGCACAATGATAGGGCATGCAAAAGCTTGTGCCAAGTCCTAATGACTACCTAAATCTGTGCGGTGAATATGTGGATAAGTAGCTAAAGCATGTATCTGCATTCTGCATATATGAAACGATTTTCATCAATCTTGCTCGTCTTACACATTTAATTGAAAGTAAAAAAAGGACAGCTTCGTGTTTGCAGCACGGCACATAGGTACACGATCGGACAAATGAAATTAAACAAAGCCAAATAAACGCACGGCTGCCTGCCATCTTCTAGCTCGTAGTTGACACGAAAGAACTTGCGCAAAGTACTGACCAAAAGCAAGTTGAGGGAAAACAAGTCCCCAGTCAATTCCCTTATACTACTGCTGCGACGTCTCAATGAGCGGGAGGTTGTGGCCATGCACGTTGCTACTTTTGTTTGACTTGTGCGAGGGTGTCGAGCAGCTTTTACAGCACTATATTTCGAAACACTAAATTTCCACAGCGCTAGTGGCAACAAAATTACATGCTCGATGGCATCCAATATTGTTGGGATCCTACAATTTGTTGACGTATCCACGTTAAAGAGTGTTGCCTAAAGTGTTCCAAAACTTTTCAACTACTTTGTACTTGAAATAACGAGGGAAACAGCATTGCGTCACAATACGAAACAAAAGCGAAGCTATAACATACGCGTCGGTTCACAGCAGCAGTAAAACTTTCACGGCACCACGACTGTGATCCAGTCACCTTTCTGCGGTGCTTAGAGTCTTTCACGCTACTAGACATGACTAATGATGGTGATGAGCTGGGGACTCTGATGCTGAACGGCCGGATAGCCGAGCGTGTTGGCCTGTTCTACACCTCGCCGCCGAACATGCACGCGACCCCAACCGCCAACAGCCCTTGCGCGACTCGACTGGACCGGTACGTGTGCAGCGGTAGCGGTGCAGCGCCAGTGACGGCCAGTGCGCTCGACAGCTCCCGTGCAGTTCCCGGAGTGGCCGCTGCGAGAAAAGTGGCGGCGTTGCGATCGCGTTTAGTTCGGTTCTCGGGTACGGATCGGAGCCACTTTTTCAAGCCGGCTCCTATGGCAGTTTCCCAGCTGAGTTGGTTCTAGTAACGTTTGTTACTGCGCTTGTTATTGTATTTATGGTACATTGTGGCCCACGTTCAGTCTGCATTTTCATTTGGTTATAGCTATAGAGTTCCAATTTTTCGGAGTTTATGCTTTATTTAAATTCGGGGGTCTTTTCGGGTTTTTTTTCCCACAAGTTTTCCAAACACAGATCACAGTCATGTCATAGTACCCTGGCCGCCAACAACCAATAGCACCCGGAAGACGGGTCCTGCGCATGACGTCATCATTAGTGGCTCCCTGACCTGCCCCCAAGCGGCAAACCAGCTGAAGCTCGACGCGCGTCACCGCAAAGCGGCAGACGCGTCCGTCTTGGCGTCGCCGCGTGTTAGCGTCGCGCTCGACGTGACACGCTGCAAGACGCCGTGCTGGCGGCGACGCTAAGGCATCGCTAAGATGAGAACTTAACATGTGCCACTGCTAATTCTACGTGCTTCAGAGTGTTCTTAGAAGACACAATGCGCATAATGACTCGCGCGTTACACGCAGATGCGATTCGTGGATTCTGTATGAATTGATATTTAAACAAGGTCTTACAAAGCCTGCATTTTCACCGAACATCAAATTTGCGTGTGCTTCATGGGCATTGAGCACGCGAACGTGAGCCGTCCACTGAACTGCTAACCGAATTCGCAATCGATACCAGACGGTTTTAAACGTTCTTAACTTTTGTTCTTAAATCGTTAAGACAACCAAAAGTTTTCATTCATCTAATTTTTTCTTTTTCGCTAGCGGTTTATTGGCGGTTTAATCTTCGGCGATACGAGGTGCAAAGCACTTTCTTCATGGTTGTTTATCTGCATCGCATTAGCGTGAACTGGCCTCCTTCTCAAATTCCATATTATCTCTTTTTCCCCAGCACTTACATATCGAAGTTCTTTTTCTTTTTTATGTTAAAATTAGAAGCAGAGAAGTGAAATGGAGGATGAAGGAGGGGATGGGGCGCTCTCTGAATTCTACTGCCTCCGTATGAGACAAAATATTCGCTTAAAACTATTTTATTTTTGTTTAGTCTTTTGGGAACAAGCAATAATTCGAGAATAATAGCAAGATATATGCGGGAAACTAGATAACAATAAGAAGCAGACAGTATCTGGGGAAAAGAGGAAAATAAACGCCAACAAAGAAAGGCAGACATAAAGTGCAGACAAAGATACTAAAAAATAGTGGGAGAGAGGGAGAGAAAGAAGATACGTAAAGAGAGAGAATAGCTGAGAGCCCAAATTGAATACAAGAAATGTAGAAATCTAAGATAGTAAAGGGAGAAAGAGGAAGGCGAGATGTACGGGGAAAATACTAAAGAAAGGAAATAGGCAAGAATTGTACAGAGAGAAAGTCTTAGGGAACAATAGACGTAGAAGTGTGGCAAGATGGTATGTAGCATAGTAAAAAAAAGTAATGGGCTTGGCGACGGCGTAAAAATATAAAAAGATTACAAAATACAAAACAGTGAAAGCAGATAAAAACATATATATGCGTGAAGTGAAAGAGACATACTTCTACGAGAAATTCTAAACAGCGTGTAGTAAAAATGAGTCAGCAACCGAATGAAGAACCCACATTCTCTCTGGCTAAAACAAATCGGATATCGAGACCAAAACAAGTATCGGCACCCCCCCCCCCTCTTCTTCTTTCCCTCTAAAAGCACTTTTCACAACCACCTTCCGATGGATCCCGTCTGCCTCGGTGAGTTCGAGGCACTTTGCTCCGCCTCGTAAACTGCAAGCGGCAAAACAGGATAAACGCCAAAACACGGCGGGACAACAGAGGATCCGAAAGAAGAAGGGCGTGACATCATCGCTGACAACGAAACCAACTCGGTAGATTTCAAAGCCAGGATCCCTCCGCGCCACTTACCCCAGTATTCATTCGCCTCTATATGGTATCATTCTCCTTTTTGTTCGTTTTCGTATTCGAGGCTTTTGGTTCGGTGTGTGCTGGGGTTCGTAAAACCGTTTACTACAGCTTCTTTTTGTCGCGCGGCCTGGCGATAAACGCATGTTCGCCGCTGAAATCCATACAGCTTTTGATTCGGTGACGTACAGTACTAAGTTTGTTTCGTGCATGTTTATTCTATATGCGCCCGCTGTGAGAGCAGATAGTTTTGGTGGAACGACCAGGCACAAAAAGGAAGTGCCTTGTTTTTTTGTCTTTCTCAAGATGACGGTGTAGAGATGCACTTAAAGCCGGATTGTTGTTGTTGTTTTTTTCTTTGTTTGTTTGTTCTCTCGGGAAGGCACTTCTAGTCCCCACCGCGGAGCAAGAAGGAATATTTTCGTCCTAAGAATAACGATAGTGTCGGATGTTCTCACTCGAAATACAACGATTCACAAATGAAATAATAATTTGTGTTTCAAGCTTCAACTAACTCACGGCTTAAGATTTTTCATTTTCTTTTTTTTTGTTGCAAGGCCTGTTTTAATGGTTACGACAACAAATTCCGCCTTATCGTTACAACACACTGGCATACAGTTGAAAGAAAAAGCTCCAAGAGTACTAGGACGACGATTGAACAAAGAACAAGTAATCTATTCTGAATGTAAAAAAAAACAGGGTTCAAGTTGGGCTGCATTATCAAGCGGTTTCGGCAGTTCCCTTTCGCGAAAACGGTCGTTGCGCTCAATATACTATTACTAGTTTTCTTCAAGCGACAAATCCAGATGACTCGGTGCTTGCAATACTCCCTGGCTTCGAAGCTAAGCTTGCCAAAATTCAATTCAACCACGAAAGCGAGTTTGGAAAACGAGCTACTTATGTTTTTGACGTTTTGTTGTGTTGCGCTTCTCTCCGTTCAATTTACGATGACTGCGTCGCGACCAGTATAGTACATAAATTATATATGTGAAAACATACATTTGTTTGTTTGTCTTTCTTTCTTGACCATTTGAGCGTCATTATTTTGCGTGATTTGTTTTTTCAGACGATAAGAACGAAGTGGTCCTGATAGTAAGTAGTAGGCTTGCGTCGCTAAGTATTAGAAATAAACAAAAATAAAGTTGAGTAATGACTGGAAAAGCTGCATAAGAAAGGTTCAATATTACACTTATGTTGGTTGGGTTCCTGTTATTACTATCGCAACGCAGTCGGAGGTTGTTACAAAGCGAACCCGGGAAGTTTCCATTTACGTCTTTTCTTTTTTGACTGCTTTGGTTAAGAGTTCAAGCGTTTCAATATCTCGTTACTTGAGCTTTATTAAATTGATATCAAATATACCGGTAATAAAACGGTGATCAACGTATGTCAGCAACAGCCGTTTCGCAAACATTTATCAGCCTCTTCGCTCTTTTAAAGTTTCTTTTTTCATTGCATGAGTGTTTTTGAACGAATATATGTATCTGAATTTGAGAAACCTTGAGAAAAGTAGTCGTATAAGTGTGAATAGTATAAAAGTTTTAATTGCTATTGTGCGAGCGCCAACATGTAATCAAGATATATGCAAAAAAAAAAGCAGCCGTTTGGTTAATACGCCGCTTGAAGATGCTTACGAAAAGTGCGTGATTGTTCAGACATTCTTTTTTGCCTATACTTTTTCGGATATTCCAAGTTGGAATATTTGAATATTTTTTGCGTCCCGCATACCAGATACAGAACCCATGTTACTGAGAACGGCCGTAAACAGAAAACGTCTATAGTAAACGCGTTAGCGTTCTCCGCCAAGTGACATTCTGGACCGAGCAACTCCATGAGCGAGCCATACTACCATGGACTGCAGCTGCTTCTTAGGAACTCACCACGTCGCGGCATTCCAACGGAGCTTCACAGACCGCCACCAGACGCAGTTTTGGAATATGTTACTTCATTATAAAATTAGTTTTCTTGAGTTCCCTGTCTGCAGTATGTTAATTCGTTATAAAATTCGTTTTCTTGACTTCCCTGACTGCAGCCCATAAACACTAGCCTAAGTTAAAGTCCCTTGATACTTGTTTCATAAGTAACGACAACCAATCCAAATGATAAAGCACACTCCGCTGGAACAAAATGGCGGCATTCAGTTCAAACCTCTGCTGTGCGACGCCATTCGCTTCCTAAAACCTGCACCGTCACGCAGTAGGCGCTTCAAAGAATGTCGCTACTTGTAGAAAGCTCCAATCTAGGGACTTTAGACCAGGCTAGTGTCTCTTTGCTGTCAGCACAACATAGACCACATCTCAAGAAAGGAATAAGTGCAAACATTTCGTTTCCATACCCCTTTAAGTCCAGACGCAGCCGAGCTGATGGAACAAGTCAGACAGTGTCAAAAGTTCACCATTGCGATGTTCGCCATGTTTATGTACGTGTTCTGTCATCGCTGAACCAACCATAAAGAGAAAAGGCGCAGTGACTTGCGCTTTTGATGCTGCTTGATTGGTCTCATTAGCTCGTCGCGTTGGCTGCGTTTAGCTGGAACGAAGTATAGCGAATACGTCTTACTTCGCGAAAATGCAGCGACCTTGGCGCCGACAGCATATATCAAGAACGGCTGGACGTGAGCAGCGAGCAATCTCGAGGTTTTCCCCTTTGATTTGGGGAGGGGTGACGGCCGTCATCTATCGTCGCGGACTGCCTTCGATATAGCGAAGACAGCCGTCTCATGCTGTCTTGGCGATTCCGGTATTTCGTTGTGTCGGCCGGCAGCCCGCTCCCTCGGCACAGCGCGAAAGCGCGACAGCATGGACAGCGCGATGGGCATGATGCGTTCTCTTGGAAGCGGGCTGTCTCCATCGCTGATTCGGTACTGTATGTGCGCTCCAGTGTAATGCAAATGAAAGAAGTATAACTTATTCCCCTAGTAAAGTATTTGTTACCACTACCTATCTCATCGTCGAGTTTTCAAACGTCGAAGAAGGTAAAAAGGGTTTTATGGATTTCAAGTAAAAAATAAAAATATATACAGTGCACGAGCTTCGCCGGAACGATGAAAGACGCGAGCTCCCTCGTTTTGCGTTAGGAGAAGGTGTTTGATCACGTGATGTAATACGCGGGAGAAACTCGGATCCCCTATAGCAAGGTTTTTTTTAACTCGGTCAACGTAACATATAGATAGGGTGTACTAGAGCTGCGAGGCGTGCCGCAACACGATACCCAGCTCTCCATGGGAGCTGGGTGTCCTGTTGCCCAATTCTGCCGCAGAGGCCTGGGGTGGCGCTACCGTCACAGTGGGGCCATGAGGCTGGTCAGGCAGCATTTAGCGAGGTTGGCTTGGGGATTGTTGTTTATGTGACTATTTCTTGTTTTTGCGTTCTGTGTGAAGCGATACAATATTGTATGGCTGCTAGCTGTGCCGGAGAGACAAGGGACAAGTGAAGAGGAAAGTATCGCATATCATATCATAATCGAACTTCGCTTTTCTAATGCTGGTACATAAGGTGAGATAGACAATTATTCTTCTATGACAGCAAAACTAAACACAATTAAATAAGCGAGACAATGTAAGTAAACATACAACTCCCAAACGGCACTTCCATTTTAAATAGAAGCTTGTGCTGCTCGCGCAAGTCTCGCTTTTTACAGGGGTACGAGATAGGATGGAACTTATTCTTTCTCACAAGCGAGCAGGCAAAAACAAACAAAGAATGCGACCCTTTTCACGCCGAATAAAGCATCTCTGCTGCAACCTCCGGGCCTCTGTCAGCCGTCGGATGGCCGCGCTCTGCCCCCCAGCGCCCTCACCGGCGTGCTTGCAAATCGCGACACTCTCACGGCTGCCGGACGGCGCACCTCCCCGTTCAAGTAGACCCTAACCACTGATCTCTATGTCGATTTGCTGGATCGCGTTTGACCAGCTCCGCCTATGGACGGGAATGCGGCACGGTCGGCCATCTTTTTGGTAGAGTTATATTATCTCTAGCCATCATAGTAATATGGCGGACAGCGCTGTGGCGGCAGGCTGCCATAAAAGAGCCGTGAATCTAGTACACTGTTCCGTGGGTGATATTTCGTGCTTGATTGAAGTTGTTCGACGAAGCAGACTCTTGAAACCCGGCGTGAATGGTAGCCTCATCTTTGAGGACCCGGCGAAAGTTCTACGAAAGCGCAGCACCGGGGGAAAGCAGCGCAGTTCGCATCGAAAGCAGACTCCGTACCGGCGTCTGCTTTCGATGCTTCTTTCGATGCGACTTTCGATGCGTGCTGTGCTTCTTTTCCCCGGTGCTGTGATTTCGTGAAACTTTCACCGGGTCCTCAAAGATCGGGCTACCGTTCACGCCGGGTTTCAAAAATGTGTTTCGTCAAACAATTTCAATCAAGCACAAAATATCACCCACGCTATTTTGATGGCAGCCTGCAACCACAACTGCCACAACGCCGTCTGCCATGGATGCACGATAGTGGCTGCAGCAGCTGCACCTTGGCTAGAGGTAATATAACTCTACCAAAAAGATGGCCGCCAGTGGCCGCATTCGCGGAGCGGGCAAACGTGATTCAGCAATTGTCATAGAGATCAGTGACCCTAAAGGACCGTTCACACTCTTGCGACCGAGTACGACCGAGAGGAACAGAACGGTTTTAAAGCCTCTTGCGATCTCTTAGGACCAGCTCCGCTGTAGCGCATCCGGTCCTAAGAGATCGCAAGAAGCTTAAAAACCGGTCTGGTCACTCTCGGTCGTACTCGGTCTGAAGTGTGTGAACGGGCCTTAACATCGACCAACGGTGATGTGGGAAATGGCCTTAGGAAAGCCGCAGCGCTGGGTTTTGTGCAGGGCACTCTACTGAACACCAGCTTGGAGCACAGATATGACAGCAGTTATTTTTCGGCAGTGTTCGGCTGGGAGTCGTGTCCAATCTTTGACGACCCGAGCGCCGCGTCAGCGTTCGGCTGGCACTCGGGTTCAACCGGTGAGCACACAAGAGATCTAGCCGAAGGCTGACACTGCCTTCGTACGACGACCTTCCGTAATAGGAGTGCGAAACTGGTCACGGTTAGGTGCCAGCCATATGACACACTCTGTGTTAAAACAAAAACGATGACCTACTTAACCTAACCGGATAAACTTGGATCAAGAGACGAACAAGAGTAAAAGTGGGCTGAGAAGAAAAGCCATGACGGCTGCCGAGCTGCACTAGAGCCCCGTCTACTTCCCGTATCAGTTCTTCTGCAGTTCGATAAGGAGCACTCGGTTGTATTTCTCTGCTCGTTCATCTCTGCCCCCTGACCATAAATATAAAAAGTGTTGGCCGCTTGAGCATGTGTCTGTGTTTGTTGGTCCTGCATCCTCTACTGTTCGCACAACATGCCACGGTCAATCTCCCATTGCGTTTGTGTGTATGTGGGCGCCCCTGTCCTCCTGTGCACGAGGGACAAATGATATACCCGGCTGCTGCAATTACTCGCCCTTTTATCGTCCACCCTGTTGTCACTACCGATTTGTTGTTCGGTTCCCGGACCAAGTAACCTCATAGATCCAGTTACGGTTCCGTTCGCGCTGGGCTTCCGTTAATGCCCTTAGCCGGTTCCGTCTGAAGGAAACAAGAACAACGAAGGGAACAAGTTGTCTAACTTGGTTCTTTTTTAGTCTTTGTACGATGACCCCTTTACGCTGTTCTAAAGGGTCAGGGTTACGGGCTTGCATTAAAGGATTTTTTTTCTTTATCGAATTATTAGCAAATGTATTTTTCGGATCAATTTGTTTCAACCCGGGGCCAAGCGGAGAACAGCACGAAGAAAAAATGTTCAATATTCGCCAGCAGATCCTTCGAAGCTCCTATCAAATGTCCACCGCCTACGTTGTTGAACAGTTTTGAAGGAGCGAGGATGTATTCAACCTAGGTTTAAAGTTTCAAAGGCGGATTCACGTTTCCTTCTTTGACAAGAGAATAATAGCGATAGGGTCGTTGTCCCACAAGAATAGAACGTAAATATTGTTCGTCGAGGAGAACCAGACATCGCATTCATACGTAAAGATATCGCTTTTATTTTAGAAATGAATGATCGTGCCGGGGATCGTGAAAGCGAGGTGGCATATCATAAGGTCGGAATACGAATGACGCCCAGAGAATGTTGGCGCCAAACGTAGAACGTTGCGGTAGGCAAGTGTGACCATAACAACGGTTTATTTACTTTTTGACAAGGCAAATCATTTTATATAGTATATAGTCCACTCACACCGCGATCCAAACAGAGGCCTCTAAATCCCTCCCCAAAAGTCGCGTCTTGACCTTAAAAAGAAACCTGAATGTTGATTTACGAAATCGCCTTTCTTTGCTGCTTCCTCGATAGCTATTCTGAATGGACAGATATTAAATAGCAGACCTGAAAAAGAAAAGCCCCGGAACTTTAAAAAAAAACAAAAAAAACGTCAGCTTGGGTAGCTCAGAACAATCGGCAGAATACCCCTCTCCAACCATCGCGAATCTCTTCGACCGCGTCGCACTGATCGTTAACAGAGAAGGCCTCCTCGCCTCGAAAATTCATAAATTGGCGTTGAGATGAAAGACCCAGCTGTCTCGGTCCTGGCACTGCCTAATGACTTGGAGAGGATCCGACTGGTCAAGACGAATCCTTCCGAATTAATCCTGGCAGCACGCGCGAAAACGCTGTCGCCGAGAACGCTCGATAATCCGTCTGAACATAGGGGACAGGCTTGACTGGCGAGAAACCAGGGAAGGAGAGGAGGAGAGAAGGCGAGAGAGGGTCAATGGAAAAGGGGATGAGAAAAGGAGGGTAAGGGAAGGAACGGCCCAGGCTCCCAGACTTCAAGACGCGCGGTCTCGCCCGAGCGGGGTTGAGCCAGTACGGTAGGTTGGCGACGGAGCTCGCCGATCGAACTCCTCTGCCATTTTTATTTATTTATTTATTTAATTCTAACAGTAAATGTTGAGTTTTTCACCAGGCTTGCCACGCTGGTAAGCGCTACCACGAAAGTTCTACTGGGAAAGTTATGAAGAACTAAAAGAAGGAAGGAAAAGAAAAAGGAATACGTCCCACATGTATGAAGTGTCGCATATACAACTATTTATTTCTTGTCTTAGGGCTGGGCAATTGATCGATTAACCTTCTGATTAATCGATTAATGCTTTAATGGCGATCAATTTTTTAACCGGTTAGTCGGTTTTTAATCGGTACTCTTAAGAAGTCTGTTCCCAGCCAGGTGCTATGAGCAAGGTTCAACTCTCGCGCTCGCGAAGCGTCACGTGTTCGAAGATATACATTACAGTTCTGCCGAGGCCAGACGAACAAGCCGGACCCGCAATTCATCTCCGCGCGACGGCGAAGCTTCACGTGTTGAGGATCTATTACACATCCTGCCCAGGCAAGACAAACAAGCAGAAAAACAAGCTGGGAAGCTAACAATGCCATGGTTACTTGTTCCAGTAATCGGCCCGTAAAAATGGACGAGTTCACGAGTATGAAAGGCAATCTCGCTGGAAAGTTTGGGTTTAAAGTAAACTCCAGCGGTGATGTCTTTAACTCGAAGGAAGTCCACTGCGTCATCTGCAAAAAGCCGTGTTCGAACAGTGGAAGCGTAAGTTTGCTTCAGTATCGCCTACGAGCGAAGCACCCATGTGGCTGCAGCAAGGACCATCCGCCAAAACGCAGACAACAATCAACGCCTTCTCATCGAGGTTCCTTTCTCTGAAAAAGAAGAAAGCATCGCCCAAGCTCTGACTTCTTGTCTTCTTGTCGGAGAATGTGGACAAACTTCTTTGTCTTCGGAGCTGGAGCAAAAATATGCGAGTCTTTGAATCGTTGAATTATATGTATCCTCAATTCTAAATGTCTTTTGCGCCGTGTAACAGAGAGTAAAATAACTCTTCAAAAGCAAGACGAGTTGTTGCATTCTTTTTAATATATTATTTATAAAAAGTAACGCAACCGATTAATCGATTAAAGGGTGGCGATTAATCGAATCAGAGTAGCGATGTGGGCGAGTTGGTTCATGCTCCCGTCCTTGTCGTTTGCGCGCTGTTTCCTTTATTTCTAAGCGATTAATCGGGTTAAAATTTTTAATCGACGCCGAGCCCTAATATATATATATATATATATATATATATATATATATATATATATATATATATATATATATATATATATATATATATATATATACGTACATAGCTTGCACTGACGTCACGTGCAAGCCGGTTGGAGATGTCGCTAGAAGACCTAATATAGTTTCCTAACTTAAAAACTTGAGTCTTTTTTTGCATTTATCTTTTTTGTTCTTTTGTCTCTTTTGTGCCGTCTTTTTCTTCAAGCCTGGGCGCACTTGGTATCTGGTTCCGTCCACTTCGCCATGCCCTTGTGCGGCGGACCGCGCTTATGGAAAGTTAGGGTCTTCCGGGCCGTGCTGTTTCGGTAATCGGGAGAGGACTACAGTGTGCTGTAGTATGCGTGCCGCTTTAATTTTCTCTACCAATTTTTTTTATTATTTATTTATTTATTTTAATATAGGAGACTTCTTCTTTAGCTGCTATCTTCGACCCTCTTTGCACAATTATCGCTTCGCTAACTTCTTCGACCCACCGTAACAAAAAAAAAAATGCTTTTAGGGTGCGCATTTATTTCAATAGCTTTAGAAGGTTTTTTTTTTTTTTCTGGAGGCCGTTTTTCACTGGTTTGATGGATGACATTTAATTTTCGTTCACGCCATTAAGATGTTTTTAGTTTAATATCCCGTTTCGGAGCGTCCATTTTTGTATGTGTACCAAGGTTATTGCTAAATGGTGTGTGTGCGCAAACGTACGTACTTCGCACGCGCGCGCGCGCGCGCGCGTGTGTGTGTGTATGTTTGCGCGTGTTTATTACGGAGATCTGTTTATTGCACATCTCCATCTTCCTCCATCACAAGTCTTCTTTGAACGTACCCTGCCACTTCCTCCTTCCTCGTCTCCTCTTTCACGAATGCCAGATAACACATGGACGACGAAGCTGTCTCCGTAATAAACACACACACACACACACACAAACATACGCACAAACAAACAAACCCAAAGGCGAACGTGCACACATTCACGCATGCACACACGACACACACACACACACAGACAGACGTCTCAGTTTCCCAGTCCTCACATGACGACGTGCGCACATTTTTGCGGAAGCATGCTCCGGCGCTCCAGGGAATGCCCCCGGGAGGGAACCCGGTGCAGCTCGCGTAAAGCTATATAACAATGGTTCGTCTCCTCTTTTCCTCTACTGCTCATTATTCTTCTCCATTTTTACCCTTTCTTCCCGTCTTCTCCCCTTTCCCTCCTCCCTGCGTCGGCTCCTTTATATCCCTCCGCTCAACTCCTAAACTGACAGTGGGGTGGAAGCTACGCAATCGCCGGACCAATCAATCGCCTCGCTTTAGTCACGTGCCCCGCTCTCTGCGCGCGGCTATGGGGAGGAAGGAAGGTGATCGCGCGCGCAGTGCAAAAGATGATCGTACGACACGTCCGCCGTCGGGCACGTTGCTTTCGCCCTACTGTCAGCTTGAGGGATAAAGGCAGCGTACTGCGGCTCGGCTTTTCGCGGCGATCCTCCGGTGCTGACAGTTTCATTCTTGGCGCGTGTGTGCTGCGAAAGAGGAGAATCGCTCGCTGCGCGACGACGGTAATTTCGCCGTTGGCGCCCGAGAAAGATTGTGCTGCCGAAAGCGATTGGTTCGGCTGAGCGGTGGCTGCCGAGCGGAAGTCAGGCTCTCATTGTGTTCGGTCTCGTCCCACCGTCGTCGCGGTTGAATGACAAAAGCTCGAGTCGTTTCGGCACTCGACGGTCGGTATGTATCGGTAGGGGAGGCGGTTGACTGCTCTTTCTTTCCTTCCGGCGGCGGCTGCACCAAGAAGATGGTTAAGTGTCGCGACTCGGAATCTTTTTGTCTATTCGCCTTACATAGCAAGGTGCGTATAACTAGGCGAGTCGGTGCTGTGTTCTGTGTGTCTCTTCCACTTCTTGCTGTGTCTTTTGTTTCTGTATTACTTATTTTTGTCACTCGCAAAATAAAAATCGCTGTGGCTAGCGTTACGTCCGGACGGAGCACTGGAAACGCGTATACCTAACCCTCCCCCCCGCCCTCCTCTCGCTCCCCCGTGAACCTAGGGAAGGCGGAGATTTGGACGTAACTTGGGTTACGTCGGACGTAACGCTAGACACTTCGAATAAAAATAGCGGAACGTTTTATTTTTTTGTGTGTGCTTGTTTCTTAGCACGTATTATATGATCACTGACTAGGTGAAAAAGGCAGGCATATGTTTCAGTTGTTCCGCTTCTAGGGCGAGCTTCCTACCTTCGACAATGCTTCGGCGTCTCGTGAACTTCGAGTGCCCGCGCGCGCAGCCAAAGCACGGCGGAAGGCAACGGGTGCGTGCCGGAGGCCCGGCATTTGAAATACACGCTTGCTACTCTTCACCTTGAAAGCCGGTGTCCCACTGCTCATACATCATACAAAAGACGGTCTGCAAACACGAGCCACCACAATATCCCTGGTTCAAATGCCGCGTGCCAAGTTTCCTCCTTGGACTCAATGGCCTGCGGCATTCGAAGCATGCATCTCGAGGTGACTCGCATTCGAATATCTTTTGTATGATGCATAAGCAGTGGAGTACAGACGCAAACCTAGCTTCCTTTGTCTCTACTCACTGTCCGAAAGCGAACGTCGAAGACAACAGCAGCCGAGCTTTGTGTCTACCCTCTAATCACCCCCGTCAGAGCTCGCGGTGCTATGATGTCTCAGTGTGCACTGAAATCATTCTCTCCTTCCGTTTCCCTTCGTATAAAACATTTCATTTCACCTAGTACTAGTGAGAGCACGTTAGCTCAATAAAATCAGTTACCGGAACAGCATCACGTGGAGATCCAGTTTCTGTTAAGCCTCATTAATAGCGTGTTAGGGCGGAAACTCCGTGTTGTTCACAATCTGGCCTCCACAGGAATTGAGGCTCGTTCACACTCTTGCAACCGAGTGTGACCAAGAGAGACAAGACCGGTTTTTAACCCCCTTACGACGTCTTGGGACCAGCTCCGCAGCAGCGCGCCCGGTCCTAAGAAATCGCAAAAGGATTAAAAACTGGTTCTGTCTCTCTCGGTCGTACTCGGTCGCAAAGTGGAACAGGCCTTTAGACTTTGAAGGGAAACTGAAGCGGTTCCGTGTTTGAGGAAAAACACTTAAATCGTCTTTGTTTGGCCTCCAGGATTGCGAATATCGAGATTGTTTTGCGATTTGGTGCACGGAGGCTGCAGAAAATCGTTTTCAAAGTAGCGCTGAAGCCCCTCCTTTACGGAATGTGACGTCATATTAGAAGTTTTTGGAATCTCCGCTTTCGCGCATCCACGCGCACTTTCGCTATTTTCAAAAAACAAAGTCAGAAAAAGACGTCACGACTGCTGTCAGTGCGGGGGAATATATCAGGCAAGCTTGCAATTGCACGTGCTGCCCACACGAGCGACACGGTCTTGGCGGCCGAAAGATCTGGGTATGACGTATAACGACTGGTCGGAAGTTTTCTGTGCTTTCTCGCATTTAGTTACAGCTTCGGGGAAAACGAACATGGTATTCAGATTCACGCGGGATAAAAATACTCAGTAACTATTCTCTAACGTCGTTTCTTTTTCTTTTTTGCAATAACTTTTTTTAGTTTTTTTTTCTTTTTTAAGTTTAATAGCCTGTTAGGGTTGAACCCTCTATAGTTTGAAACCTGGACTCCACGTGAATTAGTCTCTTAATAGATAATTATTTCGTATGGAATGGAAGTATGTCAAATTATACAACAGACCGATCTCACTGAAGGCTCGTTCACACAGACCCGTTTTCTTACGTTACGTTACGAAAAGTCATCGGAAAATCTATGCTTCGTATTAAGCGTGGCTACCAATTCAAGGAGATAGCCTGGCACGCGACATTCGAGACATGAATGTTTCGGTGACGACGAGCTAGGACGGTGAGTTACCGTGGCAACCAAGGACACAAGGCTCGTCATAACGTAACGTAAGGAGTTGGGCACGGTTCAACTTTTCACACAGCACCGTTTTCCTACGTTACGTCTAAGTCACCGAAACATTCGTGTCTCGAATTTCGCGTGCCAGGCTATCTCCTTGAATTGGTAGCCACGCTTAATACGAAGCACAGATTTCTGGTGACTTTTCGTAACGTAACGTAAGAAAACGGGTCTGTGCGAATGAGCCTTAAGCGTTCGGCGTATGCGTGACGCCGCCATCATTTTAGTCCACAGGAGGCAGGCGGCAAGGCGCGAGACGGCTCGTGCCGTCTCGTGCTCTTCACGCACAGCGTTCCAGCGAGGTTGTCGCACGTGCAGAAAATCCATAACCTTTAGCTAAGGGACCTTTACGGCGGCGAATCAGTTCGCGATCCTCCGCGCGCGACATGTGCTCGCGACTCAAGTGCGCGGGCTGATTCGCCGATCCACGAAGTGCTCTTCAAGCGCAAGCAGATGGTATACTTCTCCGCAGGATCCGATCCGGCTGAGTGGTCACGCCGTGGGTCAAATACATCATAGACCCCGTCCTAACCGAAGATGTCAGAGGTTCGAGGAAAAAGGGGGCCGTCCCCAAACTACACCCCATCTTGTGGGAGTGCGAGGCTCTGGCTAGTCAAAGAGAAGGTTCCCGAAAGACCCCTTGGGAAGATGAAATACCCTCGAGAGTCGTGGATTGGACGAATCCGGCTGGGGACTCCCAAAGGAGAACTAACGTTCTCAGATCGCTCTTGGCTTATACGTTGCCGGAGGTGGACTGGAACACTCCATATGAGGATCCTGAACCATCATCTTATCGTCATACAGAAATGAAGGTGCCAGGTCTGGTGGTCATCGCATCGCTATAAAGACATATCTGTTCTGATCTCTGGTAATTTCCGGTTGTCGCCGAGTATAGATGTTTTCTCTTTCCTGTCATTCTCAATCACATGGGTTCCGTATCTGGTATGCGGGACGAAAAAATAATAAAACGTTTCAACCTGGAATATGCGAGAAAATATAGGTGAGGCGAAACAAGAATGTGTGACAATCACGCATTTTTCGTAAACAGCTTCCAGCGGCCTGGAGAGGTCAAAACGATGTTTTATACCAGAAGAGACGACATTCAAGATGGCTGCGCCCTTCTGGAAAAGGTGTATACTGGGCGACAGCCTTCTGGCATTTCCGGGGAGAGGAGAGAGCCCGCGCAGTTCCTTTATTCAGCGCTCACAATGGAGAAGAGGGAACGTTTTTGCCTGTACCTTCCACTGCATTGCCAAGAAAGGTTGTCGCGGACTGTAATAAACATTTCTTCGAACTCGAACTCGTGAGATCGCAGTCTATTCATGTGAGCTGTTCAATACCGAATTCCAGGAATGTTATGATTTGAAACGGGCAAAACTTTATATCCTGAACTTTCAAAGCTTTATTGTAGGAAATATATATATTATACAGACGGCTGGGGTCTTTCGTCTTCGAGAGAAGTTTAAAAAAAATGATAGCCAGAGGCGAAGGGCAAATAAACGTCGCGTAAAATGAAGACCCGTTGATATTGCGCTTACGGCCGAGATCCCCGTAAATTGATAAATTTTGCGAAGATTACAGTTCTATAAGTTCTGGGGGCGAGCGCGCGATATTTCGCGCAATGCACGCCTTATCTGGAGGCGAAAATCTTATAACGTCAAGTTCTCTTATCAAAAGAAACACATTAAAAAAAACAGCAAACTTCACATGCTACGGTATCGAAACGTATTTACCCAATGTGATTGGAATTTCAACTAAGTAGGGAAAGGTTCGGGATCAGGCAGATAGCAACAAGCTCTCTCAAGTATAATCTTTTTTGCAGCTTCTTTTTATATTTTATTTCAATTTTTTTTCTGCTTTTTTTTTTTTTTAATATGATAATTTTATTTTTCCTCGCTTGCTGGCATTAGTTCTTTTTTTTTTCTTTTTTTAGTTATCAACGCCTCGGGGTGTTACTCAAAACGAAATAGCTTAAAACGGAAGAAAACGACGGAAATATTATTTTCTTTCTTTACTTTGCGAAGGCACATCGTATTTGATTATTAGAACTGTTTGCGTTTTACGGAGTACTGATCTGACAAAAATGTGAAATGTGACATTGAGTTGAACTCCTAAATAGTTTGGTTTTGGAGACGCCTTAAAGGCTCTAGCGAAGTTTTGAAGACAAGAGGCATCTTTAGAATTGTGGCTCCCGAAATTCAGATACGCGGATATTGTTTGTCTCTCAAACTTTCTGCGCAGTAAAATTTAGGTCAAGAACATGTTAACAGAATTTTGTTAACGAAAAATCTGATTGGGTTTTATTTTACGTAATAATATGCTGTATCGAGGTGCCATTCATCTAGAATCTTAGAGACGTGCGTCGACCAGCTGTCCTTTAAGAATGCTGTGAATTTATCGCGCGAAAATCTTGGTACATTTGTTTTGCGGGCAGCAGTCGAAGTAGAGGGGGGGGGGATGATTTGCATTCAAATAAGTTCACTATGGTGACTACCTAGTCACTGACAGCTAATTAAGAAACTCGTGGGCGTGGCTTATTTGTTCGCGGCTCTTGCTTTGTGATTGGTTCGTAACGGGTAGCGCTGCAATCTCATTGGCTGCGAGGTGATAATGAGATGCTCGTGATTGGCCACGCCTGCGTTTCTAAGCCGTTAAAGAGGCAGAGCAACGATTTTAAGGTTGAAAGAATTTGCCGTTAGTATTTTTTTATACTGCTTATCGCTCCACAACTAAACGAAAACATGCATCTTGCCACCGAAATACAGCGACTCCGCTGCGTAATCGCAAAGAAAAGAAACGAATTATTTGCCGCTCTGCAGCCGCGTGTGGCGGATACAGGAACTGCTGTGTGACGTACTCTGGGGGATGTCGTTTGTAAGTTAGCGATTTGTGAAACTTTGTGTTCAATTTAATGCTTTTTTTTTCAATCTTGACGTTTTAGCATAGAGCAGTGCGTTGAAAGTCTTGTACTCTCTAAAAAATTTTAAATTGTCGTGGCGCCATCTACCGGAAGCAGTTTGGTTTGTTCGAGGAGCAGATAAGAGTCTGACACTTTCGTTTTCTCGTGTTCCTCAACGTACGATCGTATTGTCCGCCGCGATCACGAGCGATGCCTAGCGGGTGCGGTGTTTTGTTGTGCCCGAACCGGAGTCCCCTGTTCGTAAGCCAAAAGCTCCTCTATCATCGTCTACCGCGCGAGGAACCCCTCAGAAGTGCGTTGTGTCACAGACCAACAAGCCATAACGCCGCGTTGATCGAGAACACGGTTGACACAGTGTTCACAATCACGGGAGGAGCGCTGGAGGACTAAAAAACAGAGGTCACAGAGCCAATCCGGAAGTGGCATCATCCCCCAGAGATGTCACTTCGCACGTGACTCGGAAGTACTCTCTCGCCGATGAACAAGTTGAGAGGCACCGAAACCGCTAAATTTAGCGAAAAAACTTCCCGCTTAATTTAGCAGAAAAATTTTCCGCTAGATCTTGCAAAAAAGAATTTTCCACTTAATTTAGCAGAAATATTTTCCGTTAAATTCAGCGGAAAAAATTCCCCGCTGAAATTGGCGGAAAAAAGTTTCTCTAAAATTATCCGAAAAAATTCCCTCTAAACTTATCGTAAACATTTCCCGCTAAATTTAGCGAAAATATCTCTCCGCTAAATTTAGCCGAAAATATTTCCCCGCCAAGTTTAGCGGAAAAAATTGCCCGCAATATTTAGCAAAAAAATTTACCTGCCTAAATTTGTCGAAAAACTTTTCCGGTAAATTTAGCTGAAAAAAAGTGAAAGCCGTTTACAACTCCCTGTAACGCCGAATTAGAGCGCAGCTCTTGAGGAGGAGGAGCGAAGGTACGGGGGGGGGCACGTGACGTCACTGACAACGTCATCAATGGTAATGACGAAGCCGATGCGGATGCCGATGACGTCATCAGTGATGATGACGATGACGATGCGGATGCCGATGACGTCATCAGTGACGTCACTGATGATGTCATCGGCATCCGTATCGTCATCGTCATCATCATCACGTGACCTCAGGGGTCACGTGACCAGCAGGTCACGTGACCTTGGGACCACGTGACCTGGGGGACCACGTGACCTGAGGGTCACGTGACCTCAGGGGGTCACGTGACCTTGGGCGGTTGCGCCGATGGCGACGCTGCTCAAGCCGGAAATGGGCGCCTAAGAGCTGCGCTCTAAAAATTCCCTGCTAAATTTAGCTAAAAAGTTCACGCTAAATTTAGCGGAAATATTTCCCGCTAACTTTAGCGGGGAATTTTATCTGATAAATTTCGCGGGAAATGTAGCGAAAAGTTCCCGCTAAATGGAAGGGGGCAGGAGAGAAGGAGGGAAGGGGAGGAGGTGGAGGAGGGACATACCCACCCCGCCGTACCCTCCCCTCCTCCTCCTCAGGAGCTGCGCTCTCATTCGGCATTACAGAGAGTAGTAAACGCCTCCTTTTATTAAAGATAAATTGCCCTCTCAAACGGCTTTGATGCTTCCCACATTTATGTAACGAACTTTGTCTCAAAATTCTTTCGCACAAATGTAATTTCCCGTTTGCAGCAACACAGTATTTGGGCGGAATCGCATGCGAGCAAACATTCCTTCTCGCCGGAAGCAGAGAACAGGGACGCTTTCTTCGGGCACGAATCATGTTCATGACTCTACAGTTGCACAAAGCACTTTTTTCCGCCGTGTATTAACCTCCTGAGGCGCATAGCTTGCTTACATACAAAATAGTAGCCATTGCCGGCACCTCAAAAAGCCGACCACAAATAAAACAAATACAAAAGCAATATTGGGGTAAAACGCAGTTTTTTTACCCTTCACGTTCCCGATGGGTGGGACCCGGGACGGGTGCTGCCATCTGGTTTCAAAACAAGAAAGCACGCGTCGATTTTCGGTCCGATGGCTAGCCCCGTGATGGTGGCGGCCCGTTTACGAGGAACAGATTTCCGATAATTATTGTCACTGGCGCTTTAAGAAACTCACATCGTGTGGCTTATTTGGTCAGGTTGCTGCTGCCAAGTGAAAAGAACCTGGTAAAGACACCGAGTGCTAGCTCCTTGCTCCTGGAGAAAGAAAAAAATAATAATAATTGAAAACTCATTAAAGTATTTACCTTCTCAATGTAAATTTAAAAGCGGCTTCATGGACGCTAAAAGACAGGGCGTTTAGACAAATATTACTTCTTTATGACTGGAAAAAATTAAACAAAAACGTCACCGCTGTACTGGAAGATATCAGTATTCATAAGAGCCTTTTTTAGCCTGATACCTTGCATAGGTATCGGAATCGTTGAAGATATGTGCCACAGATACTGGTGATATACCATTTTTGTTTGGGAAATATTCTCTTCTTGTATATATACAGTTTATTCAAAAGTGGTGTCCCTATATTTTCATACAAATCCTTTGGACGATTGGGGTTCCTGATGTTTCTCTAGTTAATCGGAAAAACAATGGTGTAAGTACTTACCCCTGGAAATAAATGAAGACTCTCCGATACCACCTGTATGTAGGATTTTGAAAAGTACACTGGTTACATTTAAGCGAAATAGCTGGCAGCACGTTAGCTGTAGCTCTAATGCGCTATGACAACTGCCGCCGCTGAAAGCACTATTTCGAAAAAGATACTTAATGTCGTGCTACCTTTATTAATTTTCATCATTTGATGCAAAAACAATTCCACAATAGGTTTCTCGCGGAACATAGCGAAAGCAACTCTTGGTAATCTGATAAATCGTGAGTACAACTATATTGCGTACACAAACAAAGTTGCCCACAATTCTTTTTTTAACCCAGTAATGTTTCTTGTCGATCGTGGAATGCTGCGATGGCTGGAGGGTGGCTTGTTTCCGGTGGCTTCAGTGACGCTCACGACTCGGTGAATCAGTAAATAAATATATATTTACAGATTATGAACAACTCTTTACAACACAAAGAAGAAAAACGTCGCGCTGCTGATGCCGCTCGCGGCAACCCAACGCCAACGATAGCGCCTCGGCGCCAAGCCCCTTGCCGCGCACGGCAAGGTCTCTGCCCCGCGAGACAGAGTACGCGGAGCCCTCGGGACCGCGGGAGAATAACGTCTTGCTCCGCGCACGGGCTCGTTCAGACTCAACTTTTCTTCCAAAAAGGCACGCCGACATTCCGAAGGGAGGCCGGACCTCCCTCTCTCTTCGGAGTCGCCCACATGTCCTTGACAATGTCATTTCCCCAATTACCCCGGCGGCAAGGGCAACCACCCGTTCCCGCCCTGGGAACGAAAATTGTGTCTACTTCCCACGCAAGGAAATCTGCTTCCACTTTCGGGAGCTGGCCGCCGCTTGCCGCCAAAGGGAAAACGCGAGACATCGGGCGCCTCCGAAGGACACTTCGGGTGACCGCGCCGCTAATCCACGATTTGCAAAAAGCTGCAGCGCATGCGCGAGCAGAGTTTGGTTGGAAAACAAATGGGCGTGCCGGATATTCCTAGGCTGCGACAGAGGCGCGGGAGCGAGTACGGCCGGGCGAGAGTTCGAGTCGCTTTGCTTACCGTCATGCAGGCCCACTGTGTTGCGCTTGGTTGCACGAATTACTTCTACGGCAGAGAGAACGCCGAGTTTTTTTAGATTTCCGTCGGCCAGGTTGTATCCTGCGAAAGAGAAGCTTGGATAGCTGCCGTGAGAAGAAACACGGACGGCTCGCCATGGCAGCCAATTAAACGACCACTGCCGGATCTGCAGCGCGCATTTTGTCGCGGGTACGTCGATTTTGCAGCACCCCGATAGGGAGAAGAGGCTGCACGGACGGACAGCTTGCGTGCACGAGCTTTACGCCCACGTATTTCAAGGCAAACCAAAACTATGCATCACGAAGCCTAGTTGTTTTCCAACCACCTTCCAGCCTCGCACCCATGTTTCCAACGTTGCGCGATAGGTGGCGCGCACTATTTTGCAAATCGTCAATTCCCCGAGCTCTTTCGACTAGGCTCCTTCGGCCATCCCTACAGCTCCTTCGGCCATCCCTACAAACCCTGCTATGGACTTTTAAAACTTATTAGGCTCTGGGACCATTTCCTGTAAAGAAGGCATCATCTAAAGCATATTTCTGCGACCACGCTGTGTGCCAAAATCGTGTCTAGAGTTTTGGTGTCAACTGTTTCCTGTCAAACGTTTTGTTTTTTTTTCACTGGTTTTTTTTTTACCACTTTTCACCGCTTTTCGATACGAAATAATGCTCTCAACTCAACTCGAAAAGGTTTTTTAAAAAAAGCAGGAAAGTATAACAGTTTTAAGTGAGATTGCAATGCAATATTCCGTCTCGTCCCTCAAGCTTAAAGAGTAATAGGGAAATGTATTCGAACAGAACGCCCCTTGGAAAATAAACCCGTGTCTTGTTTGTTTATCTCTTTGTCGAAAGACTCGCTGCTGGCAACCTTCAAACGGGGTTGAGAAATTCTCTTTTCGAAAACCGCTAGCCGCCGTCCTCGTCAGATGGCTTTTACTGGTCCCCTTTTTCCGCATTTATACATATAATCTTTGAGTCGT